>VWZI01002432.1:2500-15124 GCA_013396835.1 Psilopogon haemacephalus | reverse complement strand
AAAAAGAAAAAAAAAAAAGTCAGTTCATGGAGAGAATTGCAACGTGGTTAGTCAGAGGCTATTCATAATACTGTGGGTACCCAAACAGAGCCCACATGTAAGCATGCAGGAACCCAGACAACTGCCTACTGCCTGCAATGAGTGTTGGAGCCTGGCACTTGAAGATGAGGGTGACAGAGACAATGCTTGCATTAGGTGTGAGCAGATCAGTGATCTGCTTAACCTAGTGGCAGAACTGAAGGATGAAGTAGAAAGACTAAGGACTATAAGGGAATGTGAAAGGGAGTTAGATTTGCAGCACCAGGCTCTGCAGACCCCATTAGAAGAGGGAGGAGACCCAAGAAACAAGGGAGAATGGATACAGGTACCTGTTGGGAAGGGCAAGAGAAACACCTTCCAGCCCCCCTCACCTCCTCAGTTGCCCTTGCACAACAGATATAGAGCACTAAAGGTTGAGGGTGAGGTGATCTTAGAAGTAACACCATCTGGGGGGTTGATTAAAGCAAATCGGTCCTCCCCTCACATCAGAACTTCTATTAAAAAAAAAAAAAAGAAAAAAAAAAGAGGAGGGTAATTGTTATTGGTGATTCCTTTCTGGAAGGAACTGAGGGCCTGATGTTGGCCAGACCCCTCACACAGGGAAGTCTGGGGCCTGGGTCAGAGATGTTGCCAAAATGCTGCCTAATATAGTGCAGCCCTATGACTACTATCCCTTTTTGGTTATGCAGGTGGGAAGTGATGAGCTAGATACCAGAGGTCTAAAAGCAGTCAAAAGGGACTTCAAGGCACTGGGGAAAGTAGTTGAGAGATCAGGATCACAGGTAATTTTTTCATCAATACCTTTAGTTGCAGGTAGGAATACTGAAAGAAAGAGGAAAACATGTGTGATTAACAAGTGGCTCAGAGGCTGGTGCCACCAAAAAAATTTAAGGTTCTTTGATCTTGGGGAACTTTATACAGCTCCTGCTCTGCTAGCGACAGATGGAGAGAGGGGGAGAGAGATCCTGGAACACAATGTGGCAGGGCTTGTTGAAAGGGCTTTAAACTAGGCTGGAAGGGAGAGGGAGTCAAACATAGCAGTACTAGAGATGAACCAAAGGAGGTTGAGTGTGTTAAGCCAGAGATAGGGGTAAAATCAGCAACCTGGATGAAGTATATGTACACCAATGCATGCAGCATGGGTAATAGCAAGAGGAGCTGGAAGCCTTGGTGCAAGAGGCAAACTATGATGTTGTCATCATCACAGAAATGTGGTGGGATGACTCACACAACTGGAGCATTGTAATCAACGGCTACAGATTCTTCAGGAGAGAGAGGTGAGGGATAAGGAGGGGAGGAGTGGCCCTGTATATCAGGGAGGCACTGGACATTATGGAAGTAGAGATTGAGGATGATCAGGTGGAGTCCCTGTGGGTAAGAATTAGGGGGAAGGCCAACAAGGCAGACATCCTGGTTGGAATCGGTTACAGACCACCCAACCAGGAAGAAGAGGTTGATTTATTATTCTTTAAGCAGCTGGAGGCTTCATCAAGATCACTTGCCCTTATTCTTGTGGGTGACTTTAACTTGCCAGACATCTTCTGGATATTTAACACTGCAGAGAAGAAGCAGTCTAGAAAGTTCCTAGAGTGCACAGAGGATAGCTTCTTAAGCTGTTATGTGAGCCTACCAGGGGTGCAGCCCTGCTTGACCATGAAATAATAGTTTTCAATATATGGTGAAACCAGGAGGGGCATCAACAAAACCTCCACAATGGACTTCCAAAGGGCAGACTTTGGCTTATTTAAGGGACTAACTTGGAAAGTTCCTTGGAAAACAGACCTTAAAAACAAAGGGGTCCAGGAAGGCTGGACCTACATCAAGAAAGAACTCTTGAAGGCAAAGGAATGGGCTGTCCCAGTGTGCCAGAAGGCAAGCTAATGCGGGAGACAATTGGACTGGACGGGCAAGCAGCTTCTAAAGGAAGTAGGGAGAAAAAAGAGGGCATATCACCTTTGGAAAAAAAGGGAGATATCCCAGGAAGAGATTAAAGACATTGCTAGGTCTTGTAGGAAAAAAATTAGAGAGGCAAAAGCCCGCTTAGGACTTAGACTGGCAACTGCTGTAAAGGGGAACAAAAAATGTTTCTGTAAATATATTAATGGCAAAAGAAGGGACAAGGACAACCTCCACTCTTTACTGGATGCGGAGGGCAATATAGTAACAAAATATGCGGAAAAGGCAGAGGTACTCAATACCTTCTTTGCCTCAGTCTTCCATAGTGGGACAGATTGTCTTCAGGGCAACTGGTCTCCCGAACAGACAGATGGATCCAGGGACCAATATAATTCCCCTGTAATGCGAGAGGAAGCAGTAAGGGACCTGCTGAGCCACTTGGGGGTGACCCCCACAAGTTCATGGGACCAGATGGGATCCATCCTAGGGTGTTGAGAGATCTGGCAGATGATCTGGCCAAGCCAAACTCTATCATTTATCAACAGTCTTGGCTCTCTGGAGAGGTCCCTGAAGACTGGAAGCTGGCCAATGTGGTGCCCATCCACAGGAAGGGCCAGAAGGAGGAACCAGGAAATTACAGACCTGTAAGCCTGACCTCAGTACCAGGCAAGGTTATGGAACAAGTCATCTTGAGTGCAATTACACACCACTTACAGGATGGCCAAGGGATCACGCCCAGCCAGCATGGGTTTATGAAGGGCAGGTCCTGCTTGACCAACCTGATCACCTTTTACAATCAGGTTTCCTTCCTGGTGAATGCAGGGAAGGCTGTGGAAGTAGTCTACCTGGACTTCAGCAAAGCCTTTGACACCATCTACCACAACAAGCTCCTGGCAAAGCTGGCAGCTTGTGGCTTGGACAGATTCATTCTAAAATGGGTCAATGGCTAAATGGCTAAAGGGCTGGGCCCAGAAAATGATAGTGAATGGTGACACATCCAGTTGGCAACCAGTCACTAGTCATGTGCCCCAGGGATCAGTGCTGGGCCCAATCCTTTTCAATATCTTTATTGATGACCTGGATGGGGGAATTGAGTCCATCATCACTAAGTTTGCAGATGACACCAAGTTAGGAGCAGGTGTTGATCTGCTGGAATGTAGGAGAGCCCTGCAGAGGGACCCTGACAGGCTGGATGGGTGGGCAGAGGCCAATGGGATGAGATTTAACAAGGCTAATTGTAGGGTTCTACACTTTGGTCACAACAACCCCAGGCAGCGATATAGGCTAGGGATGGAGTGGCTGGAGAGCAGCCAGGGACAGAGGGACCTGGGGGTGCTGGTAGATAGTAGCTGAACATGAGCCAGCAGTGTGTCCAGGTGGCCAGGAGAGCCAATGGTGTCTTGGCCTGTATCAGGACTAGTGTGGCCAGCAGGACAAGGGAGATTATTCTTCCCCTGTACTCAGCATTGGTCAGGTCACACCTTGAGTACTGTGTCCAGTTCTGGTCCCCTCAATTCAAGAGAGATATTGAGGTACTGGAACGTGTCCAGAGAAGGGTGATGAAGCTGGTGAGGGGCCTGGAGCACAAGCCCTATGAGGAGAGGCTGAGGGAGCTGAGGTTGTCTAGCCTGGAGAGGAGGAGGCTTAGGGGTGACCTCATTGCTGTCTGCAACTACCTAAAGGGAGATCGTAGCCAGGTGGGGGCTGGTCTCTTCTCCCAGGCAACCAGCAACGGAATGAGGGGACAAAGTCTCAAATTGTGCTGGGGGAGGTTGTAAAAGGTTAAGCCTTCCTGAAGCCTTACCCTGACTGCACCATGGGGGTGGTCTGACCTTCCCCCCAGGTGTCATGTTTTGCCCCCTCCCACTTCCTGCCAAGACTGCTATAAAAGAGGGGGGAAATATTTTGTCTCCTCTCTCTGGGTCCTTCCTGCCTACCCCAGCTCCTCGCTGCCCTGCTGCCGAACACTATGTGCTCCCCAGCAAACACATTGAGGGGTACCAATTTTTTTTTTTAACTAATTGCATTTCACCATCAAAATCCTGCCTCCTCCTTCATCCACCATTAAATCATCAATCCCAGCATCTGTATCCAACTTCCTCCCACGGGTTGTATTCTCTTATTGTGTATTTTGCTCCCTTTCCGCCCTTTATCCTCTGTAACACCTTTCATTTTCCCTACAGGGTATTTTGGTTCCCTTTTACCCAGCCTATGTACCTCCCCTTCCCTTCCATTTATTTTTAAAGTTTATCTCTTTTTACTTCCAAATCAAATCGAGTATTTCTAGAGCTTTTTGAGCTCAGGGAGCCTAGCTTAAGCCCAATACAGAGGTACAGGGTGGATATTAGGAAGAAGTTCATCACAGAGAGACTGATTTGCCATTGGAATGGGCTACCCAGGGAGGTGGTGGAGTCACCATCCCTGGAGGTGTTCAAGAAAGGACTGTATGGGGCACTTAGTGCCATGGTCTGGTTGATCAGATAGGGCTGGATGATAGGTTGGACTGGATGATCTTGGAGGTCTCTTCCATCCTGTCCAATTCTATTCCAAAGTGAATTATACCATATATGAACTTCTCAATAAATAGCCACTGGCTCAGCAGGGGTAATTCTGGCACACCTGTGGCCGTGGCCTCCTCCTCACAAAGTGGTCTGTCAGTTTGTATTTCAGCTCACCATGGTGGGACTGTCTGGATTGGGCCCACTATATTTTTCACAATTCTCACAAAACACACCGCATTTTTTTCCCCTTATTTACTCGAAGATAATTATGTGAATTATTTTTACCCTATCATGGCCACCCTCCACCCCCCCTGCTGACCAGGGTTGATAGGGGGTGGATGGGGTCATAACAACACCCAATGGGGAATTTATGAAAGCCTTAAAATTCAAGTTTTTTTTCCAACTGAACCAGTAATGGGTACAGACCATGTATCAAATGCAGAAAAGGGTATATCCCTACACCAGATACAGATGTGTCAACTTGTATGGAT
Source organism: Psilopogon haemacephalus (assembly GCA_013396835.1). Lineage (NCBI taxonomy): Eukaryota > Metazoa > Chordata > Aves > Piciformes > Megalaimidae > Psilopogon > Psilopogon haemacephalus. The sequence continues at coordinate 10,197 of VWZI01002432.1, read as the reverse complement.
GAAACTACTATCCAGTGGCATTGTGCCTACAATGTTGGCAAAACCCAGGGATTTACATGCTTGGGAAGCTTTGAATGTGTGATAAAATGAGAAGAGGAAAGTAGTGATGAATTGGAGGCTTCTACGGCACCTGCGTGAGATTCAAACAGAGAGAAACTAACTCAGTGTGAGGCAGACACTCAGAGAAGCAGAGACAAGCCAGCTCCAGCACCAGGATTGTCTCCGGTTTCAGCTCCAGAAGAGCTGCACACAAGTGAATTGATCCCAGGGGATCAAGGGACATTCAGAAGCAAGGTGTGCTAGAAAGAGAAGGAGAGGCATCAGGGCAGGCTCAGTAACATGCCTGTTCGGCAGAGTGATGAAGCAGAGGAGGGTTGCTGACGTGAGATTCTGAGAGAAACTAACTTGGTGCAATATAGACACTCGGAGAAGCGGAGCCTTCTCTCTAGTAGCACATATTGGGGGGGGGGGAACAAAAAACCCCAAGCATCCCCACCAAACCACAAAATAACCAAACAAACAGCAACTCAAGCCATGGTTACAATTTGGCCAAAGGCAGTCAGAAAAACTGAGTACCCAAACAGAGGTCACACACAAGCATAGAGGTGTCCAGGCAACATGCTGCAGTGAGTGTTGGAGCCTGGCACTTGAAATGGAGAGCAGAGGAGACAACACCTGTGTTAGATGTCAGCAAATTGGAGATCTGCTTATCCTGGTGGCTGAGCTTAAGAATGAGGTTGAGAGGCTAAGGTCTGTTAGGGAAAGTGAAAGGGAATTTGACATGAGCAGCAAACACCATTTCAAGAAGCAGTGGCACCAGGACCAGCTCCAGTGCTTAATGGTACAGAAAGGGGAGAAGGTGTGGCAGAGTCAACTCTCTCACATGCCTGCATGAAGGGGCTGATGCATTTGGGGGCATTCCCATGGCTACACGTGAGATACAAATGTGAGCCAGGCATCAGCAAAAAACATTTTGAGAAGCTGCCAACTGTTTTACTAGATACCAGTGAGCAGCGCATATTGAGACAATTATAAAAAAACCCCACCAACTCCAAGAAAAAAGAAATAACTAAACAAACAAAAAAAACCCACCAAATTATTAGCCATGGTTGTAGCCCGGACAAATACTAGGGCTAGGAAAACTGTGGGCACCCAGACTGGTGCCTCACGCAAATCTGTAGGTGTCCAGGCTGCAGAGAATGCCTGAGCCTAACATTTGGAATGGAGGGTGGTGGGTATGAAAGCTGTGTGAGATGTGAGCAGGTGAGTGATCTGCTCAGTATGGTGGCTGGGCTTAAGGAGGAAGTTGAGAGACTAAGGTCTATATGGGATTATGAAAGGGAAATTGACCAGTGGAGCCAGACTATACCATCCCTGAAGGAGGGGCAGCAGGTGAGGACTGAACAAGTAGTAGAGGATTCAGTTCCCTCTCATTACTCATATAAAACAGGTAAAGGAAGATACCCAGGAGATGAGGGGGAGTGAAAGCAGGTACTCCCCAACAGGGGCAGGAGAGACCCCTCCCAATCTTCTCAGTCTTACCAGCTGCCTTTCTACAACAGACACAGGGCACTATAAACCGAAGATCAGGCAGAGGAGGATGGAGGGGAACGTTCAACTGCTCAGTTGCCCAAGGCATGCCAGCCACAAGAATTAAAACTAGTGAAACAAAGAAAAAAAGGGGAGAGACAGTTGTAGGGAATTCACCTTTGGGAGGAACAGAGGGAAAGATATATCAGGCAGACCCCTCTCATGGGGAGATGTGCTGCCTACCTGGAGCCCAGGTTAGGGATATTGCTAGGAAAATTCCTAGCCTGGTGCACCCTATGGACTACTATCCATTATTTATCTTCCATGTAGGAGGCGAAGAAATAGAATCATAGAATCATAGAATGGTTTAGGTTGGAAGAGACCTCAAAGATCATCCAGTTCCAATCCCCCACCATAGGCAGGGACACCCCCACTAGATCAGGTCGCTCAAGACCTCATCCAGCCTGGCCTTGAACACATCCAGGGAGGGAACAGCCACAACCTCCCTGGGCAACCTGTTCCAGTGCCTCGCCACCCTCACTGTGAAGAATTTCCTCCTACCATCCCATTCAAATCTCCCCTCTGCCAATTTGAACCCATTCCCCCTTGTCCTGTCATTACAAGACCTTGTGAATAGTCCCTCCCCAGCCCTCCTGTAATGTATATGACTGGTAGTCCCAGAAAAAAAAACCAAAAAACTTCAGGGCCTTGGAATGAGTGGTACAAGACTCAGGGGCACAAATCCTCTTCTCCTCAGTTATTCCAACCAATGGCAGAGACATTGGATTAAGCAGCCAAATACAGTCTTTTAAAACATGGCTCCATGGATAGTGTCACCAACATAAATTTGGGTTCTTTGACAATGGTATGATCTATATAGCACCAGGGTTGTTGACAACAAACAGGAGACACCTCTCTCAAAGGGGGAAGAGGGCTTTCGTGGAGGAGATTTTTGGGCTAGTTGACAGGGCTTTAAATGGGATTTGAAGGGGGAAAAGAAAAAAGTCATCAGGCTTCCATGTGGCAAGGTGTGGGAGGACAGATGAGTGTGGGAGCAATGGGGGATTAGTAAGGGCTCTCAACCTGATGCCCAGCATGCTGGGGCCAAAATAATGCAGTCAGAGTCTTGCAGAGATGAGCCAGATCTCTTTCAGGTAGTTGCTGCCAACAGGGAAATATCACATGGTAATCCAGGTGGTACTGATGACATGAAGGGTAGAGATAGGTTTATAGTTACAGAGGTGTCTGAGTGTGGACAGGTGGGATCTGAAAGGCTGAAGCACAGGCTGAGAAAAGAGTGCCCAAAAAACAGGGTAAGAGTGAAGTAGGTTTGAACCAGGCTGAGCTGAGGTTAATTCTCCTCAAAACATCTTTCTAATGCTGTATTTTCCAGTGCTGTACTGAGCATTGGTAAAGCACCAGTGTTGTGGCTACTGCTAAGATGAGCACCCAGACTGTTTTTTTTTCCCCAACATCTCCCCGCCCCAAGATGCTGAGAGGACACAGCCAAACCATCTGATCCACAGTGGCCATGTCATGTGATGTCAGCTCATATAAGAATGAAGTAAAAGAAGGAAGTTTGGGAAGATTTGTCCATAGCATCTGTTCTTTGAAAGTAACCACCTAGCATAGAGAGCTCTGCTTCCTGAGACCCAACATTGTCCTGCTAATGGGAAGTAGAAATTAACATCCCTCCCTCTGCTTTTTCTCCCACCTGGTCTATTGCTTTCCTTGTTGTCATTAAATTGCTTCTATGTTATGACTGACTTTTGTTATATTTTCCCTTCTCCCATGTCTGTTTAAGAGGGGGAGTGATAGAGGCTTCTGTTGGCATTTGGCCCCTAGACAGGGCAAAACCACCTGTCTTGGAAGGCTATAGGCCTATTAGATTTCCTGGCTCACTCCACCCTTCTGCTGATGGTGGAAGGAATGGCAGGAGGGAAACAAAGGCTTGGGCCATTATGTCCCCTCCCAAAGTGATTAACAGGTACCCATGAGTGTTTAAGTATTTGTTAATGTCTTGCTCAAATAAGGGTAAGCAAGTCCTGGGTTCACCTAATACAGTCAGCTTTGCAAATGTCATTCTGATTGGTGAATCTCTGTGGCCAAAGGATCCATTGCACTCAGACAAGGAATATAAATTGAGCCAAATTGCAAGCAATAGAGCTGCTCTGTGCTGCTTCTGCCTCAGTGTGTGCTGCTCTGCTCTACATTCTGCTCTATGGACTGCTTGGCTTGGACAACGTGGTCTGCTCTGCCTCATGCTTCAGACCAGCTTAGCCCTTATGTTTTGGGCTTGAACAACCTGAAAACTTAAGTGCCTGAAGTTTCCCAGGAGAAGGCATTAAGTGCCTCACAACGTGGTGAGAAGTGCCACCAACACTGTGCTCTCTGCACATCTGCAAGAGATCCTGCCTGCACCTCTGCAAACCTCCATGCCAAGAGGAAACAGGATCAGGTCAGAGATCATCTGTCTCTTTCCTAGCACCCTGCTAAAATCAGGGAATAGCTGGAAGCCTCTCAATGGCTACGAAGACACCAATTAGCTCCAACACTGCCACAAAGGAGCCAGGGACTATCTCTGAATTCTACTCCACTGCTGTGAGTAAAAGAGACTTTCCCTAGGGCCCAGGCTGCCTACTTAGAAGTGGGGCAAAGCCACTTGTGGCTAAACTTTTTCCAACATTCTGATTTTCCTAAATTACTAAATTGCCTGTAAGCATGCTTTAGATGATCTCCCCAACCGAATTAGGACCCAAATGTAACTAGTTTGTACAAAGTTTGTGGGTGGGGCTTTTGGAAATAAAAATAACTACCTGTTTTATAATTCCTGCCTTGTTAATTGTCCACAATCAATTCACCACCACAGTCATTTTTGTGCTAAAACCTGGGAAATTATAATTTAGTTGCAGTTTTGATGTAAGCCTGCTTAAAATAAAAGCTTCTGTTCTGGTCATGTGACTTGTTGCTATCATTTGCCGTGTTTTGGAAATACTTTGTTTGGGAACATGTTGGGACAGATAATGGCAATGTGTCTATTTGTCACCCTTGTAGGACTGCTATTTTGTGGAAGTTATGCTGGGAAGGTTGTAATTTCTTTCTCACTGCCTGAAATTAATTTAGAAAATTTTATTATGCAAGCCCACAAGGTTTTGACCCACCTTTATATGAGCTCTTTAATATGGCTAACTAACACTATTAGCATGCTACAGGCATTGTGGAGCCTGGTGTTATCATGGTATGAAAGGAAACAGCCTTTGAGGGGAGATACATTGAAATGTGCCCTGAGGTGACTGGTCCCTGGGTGGCAGAGGGTGTGGAAGGATTTGGGCAGAGTCCCATAGCCTGGGACTTTACCCCAGAAGAGGTGAGCAATCTGCTAGACTGACTCTCCATCTGATAGAAGGGTGCCTCACCTTGTCCTGGTAGGCCCATACACAAAAGAGCAACTGAAGACCTTTCAAGAGACATTTTCCCACAAACCAGGCAAATCCTCCATGGACTATATATACAGAGTATCAACCTCTGGGGGCGATTGTGTCTTCCTCAGTGCCAAGGAAGCCGATGTATACTGGGAGCCTGATGTTTTCTTGGATTCTGGGCCAGATGGGAATTGCTCCCTGGCAGCAAGTGTAGCCGTCTGGGCTGGACAGGGAGAAATGGTTGAGAGAAGAGAACCCACTATAATCTGGGTAAAGGACACTGATGAGCTCTCTATGGCAGTCCAACAGCTGGCTTGTGTCCAAGCCATACACAATAAAGGACTTTATTCTTGTCCCATGGATGCCCCAATCAAACCAAAGAGGTTGAAACCCTTCATCTGAGGCCCCCCAGCATCTTTTAAGGAGCGCATACTTTCCTTAAAGACTGAGATCCAACAGGTGATCGAGCGAAACCAGAGCTCGAACAATCTCCAGGACCACGTCATGACCTGGAAAGAGCTGGGAAGGACACTGTCAGGTTATGGACAGATCATTGGATTTGGAGACCAGAGACCTCCCAGGGGAGGCAACACGCTGACACCCCCACAGCCAGCCACACCAAGAAACGGAAGTGCAACAAGCGAAGACATCGCCTCAAGCAAGTCCACGCTGAAGTCCATGCAACAGCCCACCGACCAGCCCACACCACACCAGACTTCACTCTGGAAGGAACCAGGAGCTGGGCCGAAGACAGAAGCAAGCTTCACCACCAAGGAACTGGTTCCAGGAAGCTGTAGCACTGGGTATGCCAAAGCACCTGCTAGAGTGCATGGATACAGGGCAAATAAAATCCCTGGTGCTCAGGGCTTGGAAAGGGCATGGGGGGTGGTGGAAAAGAAACCATAATAGTAGTAGTGAGGGCAGTAAAAGTCCTCCAGCAGACTCACCTGCTGCTGTGGATAATCCTTCCATCCCTTGCCATAAGGGATCCAAAAATAGTCCAAAACACTAGGCAAGGCGATGGTAGCCTCAGACCACTCCCATCGCTTCATACACATGTTGCAGTGGTCTGACAAACATGAACCTCTTGTTTTTATTCCCACAGGACTGACCCGGGCTGCTGTTAAGTTTTTAATCGATACTGGTGCACAGGTTAGTGTATTGAATGTGCAGCAGGTGAAAGAATTTGTAATCCTGCCATCCCACAAGAAGATTAAAATCAGTGGTATTACAGGTACCCCTAGTGNTTTGCATGTTGCTCCAGCTCTTCCCAAGTCTAGCCTGACCTGCATGAACCATCCCCTGCCAGCCGTAGCCAGACAAGGCATCTCTGAGATGATGGCAGATCTGGAGACGAGGCAGCTGATCAGCAGGACGCACTCACCATACAACTCTCCAGTGTGGCCAGTGTGGAAGCCAGACGGTCGGTGGAGATTAACCATTGATTACAGGAGGTTAAATAGCAACACAGGCCCTCTTGCAGCAGCAGTCCCCAGCCTTGCATCCGTGGTGACAGCTATTCAAGCCGCGTCCCACCCATGGATGGCTGTGATGGATGTGAAGGACATGTATTTCATGGTCCCACTGCAAGAAGAAGACAAAGTCCAATTCGCTTTCACCTGGCAAGGTGTCTAGTTCACATTCAATGTCCTCCCACAGGGTTATAAACACTCAGGCACAATTGCAGACAATGCCCTAGCTGCATTACTTGACACTGTCACAGTCCCCCAGGGTGTTGTTGTTTATCAGTACATAGATGACATTTTGGTTGGGGGAAGTGACAAGGAAGAGGTGGGGTCAACAGCTGCAGCCATCTGGCAATTGCTGACCAGGCAGGGACTGCAGATTCCCCTAGACAAGTGTCAAGGCCCAAGCCAGGAAGTCAAATTTCTAGGTTCCTGGTGGGTGGCAGGTGCAATGGCAGTCCATGAGGATACTCTGGAGTCCATTGCAAAGGGGCAAATTCCTAGTAACAGGAAGGAATTGCAAAAGCTGCTTGGTACCCTGAGCTATTGGAGGAAGCATGTTCCAGGCTTCTCTGTCATATCACGTCCCTTGTATGACTTGCTAAAAAAGCACAAAGTATGGGACTAGACACCAAAGCACACCGAAAGCCTGACCATCCTAAAGGATGAGCTCCAAGCTTTCCAGAAGCTAGGCCCTCTGTACCGAAAAGATGCTCTTAGGGCTGAACGGGGCTTCTCTGAACATGCCTCATATTGTGGAATATTCCAGAGGGGACCTGAAGGCCCAAACAGAGCCCTTCTGTTCTCCTCCATGGCTTTTAAGGAAGCTGAGCAGAGGTACTTGGAATGGGAGAAAGGACTTCTTTCCCTTACCCGAGCTGTCAAGGAGGCAGGAAAGATTCGCACCACACAAGAAATTGTAGTGCAGGGCCCTTTGCCTCTGCTAAAGGCCATCCTAAAGGGATCTCCTCCACCTGAGGGGATAGCCCAGAAGACCACTGTGAGAAAGTGGTATGCCTATTTAGCAGGAATAGAACAATTCATGCCATTAAGAGAAGGTCTGACCAAAGTGTCCAAACTGCAACAGCCAGTGAATCTGGACACAGCTCTCTTAAGCCAACCCTATAGACCCTCCCCAATACAGGTAGCACCTGAGGTCACTGCAGACTCCAACTCTAGGCGTGTGGTTCACTGATGCATCCTCCTGTCGGGTAGGATCGCAGTGGCACTACAAGGCCGCAGCAATGGAGGTTGGTACTGGCAGGACCGTTACCGAGGA
>VWZI01002431.1:1194-106935 GCA_013396835.1 Psilopogon haemacephalus | reverse complement strand
TGGGCTCAGGGTGGGGGCAGCTAGCCTCAACCCAATACAAACATAAAAGCTACAAAGCTGTTTTGTGTTTAAAATAATTATAATATACACTTTTATAATCAAGACTTAATACTTTTTTTTTAATAAGCTTTACTATATGATACATATGACTAAAAAGAATAATTATTTTCCTAAATATGTCTAGAGTTCACCACTGATTTAATTGTGGGCAATTAATGAGGCAGGAATTTTAAAATGTGTAATTATTTTATTTCCAAAAAGCCTTGCCCACAAGCCATATAAAATCTAGTTAAATTTGAGTTCTAATTCGGTCAGTAAAATCTTCACAAGGATGCTTAAGGGCCATTCATTAATTTAGAAGAACCAGAAAATTAGAAAAGCTTAGCCACAAAACAGCTTTGCCCCACTTATAATTAGGCAGCCTGGAACTCTAGGGAAAGTTTGTTCTCCTGATAGCAGTGGAGTAGAATTCAGAGATAGTCCCTAGCTCCTTTGCAGCAGTGTTGAAACTGCTAGGCATTTTCATATCTGTTGAGAGGCTTCTAGACCTTCCCAGACTCTAGGAGGGTGCTAGGAAAAAGGCAGACGATCTCTGACCTGATGTTGGTTCCTATTGGCACAGAGGAGGTGCAGGCAGCATATCTTGCACATGTGCAGAGGGCATGATATCAGTGGCACTTCTCACCGTATCATGAGGCACTTAATGCCCTCTCCTGGTAAACTTGAGGCACTTAAATTTCCAGATAGTTTAAGCCCAAAACATCTGGGCTAAGCTGGTCTGAAGAATGAGGCAGAGTAGAACATGTGGTCCAAGCCAAGAGCAGTGAGGCAGAGTATGTTTTCTGAGCAGAGCAGAACATAGAGCAGAGCAGTGTACAGTGAGGCAGAGCAGCAAGGCACAGACAGCGCAGAGCAGCTCCACTGCTTACAACTTAGCTCCATTTATATTATTTGCCTGAGTTTAGTGGCTCCTTTGGCCACAGAGATTCACCAATCAGAATGGCATTTGCAAAACTGACCTTATTAGGTGAAACCAGAGCTTGCCTACCCTTATTTGGGCAAGACACTTAGAAGTGCATAAACAACTGTGGGTACCTGCTTATCCCTTTGGGAGGGGACATAATGGCGCAAGCCTTTGTCTTCCTCCCGCCCTTGCTTCCCCCATCAGCAGAAGGGTGGGGCAAGCCAGGATGTCTAATAGGCCTATTAGCCTTCCGTGACAACAACCTGTGCATAATGGAAAGAATATATAAAACTTTTAAATAACCAAAAGAATGGTTATTTTGCTTATGTTTCAAACTTGTTTAATAAATTATACATTGTAAAAATAAAAAAAAAATAAACCCACAAAACTCCCAGTATTTGCAGTATTTGTTGTGTTTGTTAACATTTAGAAAATATCCATATTATAGTATAATGCAAATAAAATTTGTTGATTACTGCCTATTCAAAACATATATTTAAATATATAAATAAACATTTTGGAGCAAAATGGGATTGCTATTTCAGTATGTGCAACACACTCTGCTATTTTTTATATCCACAGTATATTTAGTTCTTTGTGCCAGGTGCAAACACTTGTCATTTACCATACTGGGGAGTGCAAGACGGTGCTCATTATATTGACTGTTTGCAAGAATTCATTCCATCATGTTTTACCTGCCACAATTTGCCACTGGTATCAGAAGGAGGCAAAGACATGCTTAGGTAACTGACTCTGTATTTCCATTTCTGCTTTGCTTTAGAAATTTATTAAAATAGTGACATAGGAAAATGTAGTTTTTGAACATTTTATGTTATTACGCAAATGGAATTAGTTTATCAATTACACTAAACACTAGATAACACCTAAAACATTCCCCAGGGCCATTCAATTCACTTGACTGACCTCTCAGCAAATTCAGTAAAATCTTTCTGAGGCTGAGAATCTCTTGCAATTTTTGAAGTGCATTAAGGACACCTCAGTCTAAAAGAATGCAAATTTTTAACTAGAGTTTAGCTTCATCATTTGAAAAACAATGAGAGATCAAAGGCATGACCATACTTCTGAATTAGACTTATCTCAGCCTCAGAAGATGTCAACTGATCAACTACATTTGTTCTTCTGTCAGAGCACACCACCAAGGGAGATCAGTGTTATGCATTCAGCCCTGGACCATCTGATGAGGTAGTTTGATTTCTGCAAATGTTTCTCACATAAAATATTTTTTAAAATTACTTATCACTATTAATTTTATATATGGAATATATATATATAATAATTCCATATAAATATATACATGGAATATTTTAATCTATTACAAATCCACATACATTGCCACAGAGAGCAATTTTTAAAAATAACATTTTCTCCAGCTAATGATCTGATCATATATGAAGTTATTCTTTACAGGCTAAAGTATTTTGTTGCAGCTATTCTATCGTAGAAAAGATAAAAGATTTTAAAAGGATATTAGTTTGCCTTATGTACTAGTGTCACTAACACTAACATAAACATTTTTTTTCCCAGATTTGTGGCTTGTGATGTGTTTATTTTAGAATGGTAGTTGGATCTATTAAAAAACAGGATACTTGGAAACTGGTGGTACCATACAAAACCAAGATTGTTTTTCTTTAGTATAAGTAATATGGCGTGACGTTCAGTTTGAGATACCTAAAGAAATGCTTGATAATTGTCAGGTACTAACTATACTTTATTCAATATGTAAATTCTGAGAAATTATGAATTTTAATCTTATTTTGAGGTCCAAGGAATGTCCATATCTTTGAAAAGTAATTTTATGTCATTAGGAAAAATTAAATTGTTCCTCAGGCCAGCACTGTCTTTTCTAGCCATCTAAATATTTTGTGGTTAGTATTTTCTGTACTATGCATAAACCATTTGTGATCTTTAGTGCAAGCAGCATCCACATGCTGTCCGCAACTTCACATTACTTCACAAAATATTTATTGCCTAAATTTACATACACATTTGCACATATATTGCTGTGTGCAAGTGAACATTAGTAACTTTTCATTTGAGTGAAAACCAGATACATATAATGAGTGTTACCGTGTTTACCTAGTACATGTACACAACTGACTCTAAAACATGGGATTAACATTTACATGAATAGTCACCTAATATGATCACTGGCAGGAACACATGAAAGCCTTCACTTAACCATTTCAAAAAACCTACAGATGATTTGTGAGCTGCTATAGAAAAGGATGCAGTAAAAAGAATTAATCACTTGCATTTTTCATTTTCTGTGTTAACAGTGAATTCTAAGTTTTGTTGGTACTGCATTAGAAAGATTTAGATATCTGTCACTATTAGCTGAGTTTTCAATGCCACCACTTCAGATTACACTTTTTAGCACTCTGAGTTGTCAATGAAGCTAACAACTACCAACTATATCTGAGCAAAATTGTCTGTCTGTACAGTGCCCATGGCAAATACATGTCTTATTGAAGCAAATGTTTTTCCATATAGTTAAACTTAAGATTTTAAACCCATAGATACATAATTACCTGTTTCAAATAGCTGAAAGATAAGGATGAAAATTGCAAGTGGGTAATATTGTACATATCAGATGAAATTTTTTTAAAAATTGGGTTTTTTTTTTCTTAAATTCAGATATAGAAGCTGTTATGGCAGCACAATGCTCACTGAAGAATTACTTGTCACAGCAAAATTTAAAAGATTACAGAGGTATCTGTGAGAAAGGAAGATAAATTGCGTTAGGAAACATTTTCAAGAGCACCTTAGGGAATATTCAGGAAGGCTTACTTGGAGATTTCAATTTCCCTAAACTCCATCTGTAGTCCATGCATGAGAGTGATTTCTCCAGAAGGCAGTATGACTAAGCTGACTCTTGCTTTGAATCACATCTAGAGAGGCCTATTTCCATTGATGACGTTGCAAGCCTAGAACAACATAGAAACAACTGTAAAGTCAGACTGACTTTTTCAGCCAAATAGGCAATTCCACAAAAATCACTTCTTTGTTTAATGTTAAGAAAATCTTTTTCTGAACTACTCTCTCTTTAAATCTATCTTTGAATTAAAAAAAGAAAAAAAGTCAACATTCAATGTCTTGTGGATATATGCAAGATTTATGTGAGATTTATGGTGGAAAACATCTTCTTCTTGGGAGGATGAAGAAAATAGTGAAGTAGTAATATAACTTCTCATTCTTAAAATGCATATATTACATTTTAGAGAAAACAACATACTAACACTGTGTCGAATTAATTATTTTTGATGCTGACTTAATTATTACAGTATGGATAATAGCTTGGTAGAATTTTTGCTTCTATTCTATCAGAAGCCACCAGTGATTTTCATGGTATGTTGGCATAAAAGTGATAGTTAGGAGCTAGTTTGATCTGGAAAATTACTGAGAATGACAGTAGTATTTTCATTCCCAAAAAGGGGGAGGTAGTAAAAGTGAATTTGGGAATATATAAAGACCTCTAGTCTCAATGGGACTCCTGATGATCAGAATGTCCTCAAAAATATACTCATCTGTTCCTGTTTCGTGTTCTTATTTGTATAATTGTACATACACTGTAAGAATGTATGCACAAAAACAAACACAACTGTATACTCTAAATACATAATCTTTATTTAAAAAAAATAAAAAGGTATAAACAAATACATTTAGCTTCAATAATAAGAGATTTAGAACTGTTTACTAGTGAATTACATCAGAACCAAAATTATGGTATACATCAAAAAGACACCACAGTGTAATTGTAACAAACCATAATTTGCTTCAGTTTTTATTATTAAGAGACAAAGGTTTATAGAAAATACTAACGATTTGAAACAATCAGACTTTGAGCTAAAATGCTTCTTTTACAAATTTTGGTGTGATTTCCAAGGAATACCTAGGGGTTAAACATGAAAGTCTTGTTCATAAAGAAGTCATTGCCTGCAGAAAACAGAAGCATACTTCACTATAATCACTCACTATTTGAAGGTAGAGTCACAGCTATTATTATCTTCTTTTAGATCAAATACTTTCTGAAAAAAAAGAAAAAGTTTTTTATGTGATTTCAGTTTGGAAATAGTATAAAAATACTCCACTCATATGCATTTAAGTCTGTAAAAAAAATAGTAGGAAAATAAACTATGGAAGAATTTTGTCACTATTGTTTTGCTTATATATTTCTTTTTCCACAGTGTAATGCTTTAGAAAAGCCTGTATTGCCAGAACTGCTATAAAGAAACATTTAATTTTTTTACTTTTTTCTCAACAATTCTGTATGGCATTTCTAAGGTTACCTTGAGAGAATAACTTCTATGATTAAATTCAGAAATTATTCAAAGTACAACAGCAAAAAAATATTATGAAAATTGTTTTCAAGAGGTGTTATGACATTTCCAAGGTTATACTAATGACAGCATCTGAGTTGAAGGAATCACAAAGTAAAATCCTAGCTACTGATTAGAGCTCTGAAGGTAACTGTGATACAGAATATAATGATTAATAAATGTCAAACTCCTAGAAACAGAGTAAAAGATGCAGAAGGGAAATCTACATGTGTTCTATAGTAGGAGAAAGTACGTAAAAATTCTCATGTTATTAAATCAGTCTCATTAAATATGAGAAATTCAAAACAGGCGAAGTCTGTCTTTGAGGCTGGAATGCATGAAGAGCATCTTAAATGACTGATCCAGAATATAACCTAAACCCCCCCAAACAACAGGCACACAGAAACACCCAACATTTCACATCTAACAATGAGTTCAGTACTGAAGACTGAAAAAATAAATGAATGGGCTGATAGAGAATAATACTAACTAAGCATATGCTAAACATAATAACAATGTGTAATATTGACTCTGATTTTGATCTCTGCTGAAACTAAGCAGAGATTAAACTAAGACAAAGATGATTATTTTGGAAATATATGTCTTATAAACAGGGACGTTTTCATTGTTCTCAGTATATTTCCAGTGTCAGTCAAACTTTTTTGAACATTGTAGATGAAAGTTCATTTTTCTATCAATATTGTACAATTATTTCCTGGGAAGGAGATAATATTCCACTTTTGTCCATTGTGGTTATTTACTCAAAATAGGGATATCTGAATTCAATTCCTTTCTTGACTATTTTGGCTTTACAAGCTCAAGTATAAGAAAGCATAAAGACTAAGAGGTCCAAGATAAACATCCAAGAAATTAAACTGATGTCAGCAGGCCATGCAAAGGTTTGCATTCTTTGTTTGTAATCATTTTGTCCTCTCGGTATTGGAAACTAAATATCAACTGAATCAGAAATAAAATAGTAATCTTCAGTCTTCCTACCATTTCACATTATTTAAAGATGAGAAAATGATTAAGGAAATGGACATGCATTAAAATCAAGGCAACAAGAGTTCCAGTGAGAACACTAATGCTTGAGTTATTATGTAAAACAGCCTGTGGCTTTTTTAAAATTTATGTATTGGTAAAACTACACTCCATTTCCTTTCTTTTTATGATGACTCAACACTTTTTTTTTTGCTTCCAGGTCAGAAGGGACATTTGGAGTCAAACAATAATTCCAGATTTCACATCAGAGAGCCATCTTCTTCCCTTAGACAAATACTTTTTTTTTAAGGTCTCAATAATTTTGAACTGCAAACACTTGATTCACACCGTCTTCCATTACAGTTAGTTGATTTGCATTCATTTTATCTTAATACAGCGTGAATGACTAATTTTAAGCCACTCCTGATGTATAACCATCAAATGAAGAGGGGAAAAAAAATCTCATGATTTAAAATATGCATAGAGATCCCTGTGTAGCTTTAAAATGCTCGCTGTTTTATGATGTCATTCATTGTATATTTCAGCATCATTAGTAGGAAAGGTCAAGTAATATTTATTTACATTAGACAGGAACCTCATGAAACTATCACCATGAAACTGTCTCTGAGACTACAAAACTGATACACGTGCAATACTGGTTCATTCATTATTCAATGAAACCACAAACACTGCTTTGCAGTTCCAGCTCAACACTTGTCCTTGTGCACAGATCCTTTATTAAGCAAAACTCATTTAATCAAATTAGAATCTCCATTCTTCTTTATGCAAACAATATTATACGATATGAGAAAGAAAAAAAGTGTTTAAGGTATGAAAAGTTCACTAGTTTTGTCCTTAAAATTAATGTGCTGTATCTAATAAATACTAGTCTTCTTTCTATGCAGAGAAACAATCTAGTTTTTAGCTTTTTATTTTGTGCGATTTTGAACTCAGCACAAACTCAGTTGGTATTTGGTTTATTCAGACGTGAAAATGCCACAGTCAATAAACAAAAATAATCATCATAATTCTAAACATTTGTTTCTCATATTATCATAGATGGTTTATTACTATACATACGTGGAAATTTGCTAGACTATTTAAATTAACACATTTTATAGACAAGTTGACCCCCCACTTTGAAATAACCGAGGCTAGACTCATATGGCTGGAAGTTAAGGAAATGAAGCTTTATATCTACAGCTTTGCACAATATACAAGCAGATATTTACAATATATAACAGATATTTATAGATATATACAGTGAAAAAGTAATACAGAAACACCACAACCCTTTCAGAGATCAGAATCCCTAGAAGGGGGTTCTAATCACCCAACCACCTTCCCCCACTTCCCAATCTTATCCCACTGTCTTACATGACAGGAAAGCAAGAGTAGATCAGCCAGGGGATTAGCAGCAGAAAAGTAGTTAGAAGTTATTTAGATCCAGCTTAGATGTCAGAGAGATGCAGTATCCAGAGTAGCTCAAGCAACTCTGTCTTATCTATGTTTGGGTTGCAACTTTTAAACAGTTTTTTTCTTTTTTTTTTCAGTGAACCTAGGAGTGAAGTAGCATCATCAATGTTTTTCTTTCTCAGCCTATAGTCTAATTTCTCATTCAGATCCTCCAACTGGTTCAAACCAGCACAGTTTCAAGCCACCACAACTGGATAAATATGGAAGAAGAAATTTCCCTATTGAATATGATTTTGCTTTATAACTGATTTTAGATTCCCACCAGAGGAAAGTCTGTGCAAGATTCCTACCAGCAGAATGACACCCATTCCTAAATGAAGTTGTGAGGATAAAACATAAGGAGGATATTTCTATATGAAATATGCTGATGACATGTATGCTGCAGGTGGTACAATGGCTGGCAGGTCTCCAGTTAAGCACAATCATATGGGATTAGCTGTTCTTTTCTTCAGGTTTATGGAAAATTATATACTACTGCAAGTCTGGGCTCCTTAAACATAGAGCAATTTTTTTTCTTCCTTGATCTCTATTATCAAGTCAATGAAGTTGCTGTCTGTATTCTAAAATTGGTGCATCATTTTCTGACACTTGACTTGCTAGAGAAATCTCCAGAAATCAAAGACTAAAGAAGAGTACAAAAAGATAGATACCCTACCCAAAAGATTTATTATTCTTTGGTTTTTTGTGTTGGTTTTTTTTTTTTTTTGGCTGTTGTTTTGGTTGTTGGGGTTTTTTTTGCACAGTGAATACACTGAACAAAATTATGTGCACTAAAATAAAGCCAAACAAAGTATACAATTTCCTTTCCTTTATGAGTTTTAAGTCCTTGCTTAAAGTTAAAATTTTCAGAATTTAAAAAAATATAGTTCAACAAGGAGGAGTCTGAAGTCCTGCACCACAGGAGCAACAGTCTCAGGCAGCAGTATATACTGTGAGCAGACCATCTGAAGAACAGCTTGTCAGAAAAGGACCTGGTTTTCCTGGTGAACACCTGGTTGAACATGACTCAGGGATGTGTCTTGCCACAAAGATGGCCAATGGTATCCTCCACCACATGCGAAGGAGTGCTGCCTCCAGGTGATGTGATTCTGCCCTTCTCCTCAGCTCTGGTTATGCCAGACTTGGAATACTGGGCCCAGTCCTGTACTCCTCATTAAAACAGAGATGTGAGGCTACTGCAGAAAGTCCAGTAAAGGGCTGTGAAGATGATGAAGGGTTCTAACAGCTCCTTTGACTAAAAGCTGAAAGTGCTGGGACTGTGTGCTGGTTTGAACTAATTGGAGAATTTGAGTGAGAAATAAGACTATTGGCTGAGAAATGAAAATATATTGTGTCACTTCACTCACAGCTTTACCGAGAAAGAAAAAAAAATTGTTTTAAGAGCTGTAACCCAAATATAGATAAGTCAGACGGTTTCAAGCCTCTCTGGCTGTGGCTGCTCCTTGCATGGTTCCTTTGTCTCTGCCATTTGTAGCTGATTTTCAATAATTCCATTAACTTCTTTCCTACTGCTAACCCCCATGGCCGATCTACCTCCGCCTGTCTGCTTCATCAACAGATGGTGAGATAAGATTGGGGAACTGGGGAAAGGTGGTAGGGGTGGTTAAAAACCGCTATTGGAGATTTTGATCTCTGAGAGGGGTGTGGTGTTTCTGTATTACCTTTTCACTGTATATATCTGTAAATATCTGTTATATATTGTAAATATCTGCTGTATATTGTGCATTGCTGTAAATACAAAGCTTAATTTATCAAATTCCAGCATTCTGAGTTCTAGCTGGGGTTATATCAAAGGTGGGGGAGGGGGGAGGACCTGCCAAACCACCACAGACTGGTTAACCCAGTAAAGAGAAAGCTCATAGGAATCTCATCAATGTATGTGAATCCCTCAAAGGAGAGTGAAAGGGACCCACACTCTTTTCAGTGGTGCCTAGCAACAGGAGAAAGGACAATGAGCACAAATTGGAACACAGGAATCATCTTTTTTACTGTGAAGGTATGCTGTTTTGAGGTTAATTTGAATATTTTAATAAGATAAATTAGATTATAGGCTGTGGAAAGAAAACAATGGTGATGTCTACTTCGCTCATAGGTTTGATGAGATGTACTAAAGCAAAGACACAAACACAGATAAGAGAGAATTGCTCTGGTCTGAGCTCTGTCTCTTGTCTCTCCCTTTCCTTGGCTTCTAGCTGGATCTATGTAACCAAACTAATCAATTCTGCTTCTAATTCCCCTTGCCAATCATCCTAATTCACCTTACAGGTAAGGCAGACCCTGGGATAAGATTAGGAGATGGGGGAAAGGTGGAAGGGTGATTGGGAACCCTTCTTGGGGACTCTGATCTCTGGGAGGTGTGTTGTGTATTACCTTTTTACTGTATACAGCTGTATATATTTGTAATGTATTGTAAATATCTACTTGTATATTGTGCTAAGTTGTAAATATAAAGCTTCATTCTTTATCTTCTAGCTAACTAAGTCTAGTCTGGGTGGATTCAAACGTGTTGGGGGGCGGCCAGGTAATTCCCAAACCATTACATCTTAATTTGGTACTCAATGTACGGACAAACTGAGCTTGGTTGATTGCTAATTAAGATTATTTGGTTGACCTGGACCATTCTTTACCCATTAAGTTTATGGTTCCTGCATTGAAGGATTGTTGCTAAAATTGGTTCCCTTCTCTGTGATTTAGCATGGAGAAAGCTTAAAGGGATGTTTTTGGATTTCGGAGATTATCTTCTAAGCTGGGTAGGCTTTAATATTACTGAAATTTTTACCAACTCTGCTTTTAATAATCAGGAAATAGTACAACTCCTGTAAGTTATTCCGCATCTTTAATGAGAGTAATAATGGCAAAAAGTTCAGTCCCAGACCCTTGTAGTGAGTTCTACACACGTAATACAGTGTTGTAGTTATCATATGTGATCATATTTCTAATAATTCTGGATTTCTTTTTAATTTCTGCATTATGTGTGAAAACAGCTTTGTAGAGGTAGAGGAAAGAGCTTCAGGGCTATACAAACAGAGATAACCAAAGAACTTGTCAGGATGCCTGGGCAACTTTCTCAAAACAAAACCTGTTTGAGGGGAAGAGCAAGGGGGGACTGCCATGTCCACAACTACACCTCTGCCTGGAGGTTCTGGTATGACTGCCAAAGTCCCAGTGGTTGACAATAGCATGGCAAACAGTCAAAAACCAGCTACAGCTGTTCAAGTCTGTTGTTTCTTCACTTTGTTTGAATCCCCAGACAGCAGTTCCTATGATCTCCTTGGGCCCCTTCCAACCCCTAACATCCTGTGATCCTGTGAAAAGAGAACGTAAACTCACAGGCAGCAGTTCAGATCCCCAGAGATTCAGACCCACTAGAAGGAACATCTAAGGCCTTTTTTGCTCCTGAAAAAGCATGAGGAAAAATGAATTTTTTTCCAGAGTGAGATTCTAAAGAGGATTTAGGGGCAGATACCTCTGATCCATGAGAGGAGGAAGAAGAAGAGGAGAGATTCAGTCTTAAGGATTTGACCAGTTTCCTTAGATTGCATTACAGTGATGAGAAGAGCTATGTCAGATTAGTTGCAAAGAAAGAGAATGGCCCTCAGGAGTTTAGGAGTGCTCTGTTTCTAGGCCAGGTATAACCAGGACAACAAGAGAATGGAGAAGGATGATATCCAGGACTCCAATGATCCTCTGCAGGATTGTGAGATAATGAGGAGGAAGTTCTCTCTGAACATTAGGAATCGTTTTTTTAATATGAAGGTCGCTGAGTACTGTCACAATTTACCTAGGCATGTTGTGTATTCTCCATCCATGAAGATTTTCAGAATCTGTCTGGACACAGCTCTGGACAACCTGCTCTAGATAACTGTGCTTCAGCAGGGAGGCGGGAACAAATGACCTACAGACATCCTTTCTAAGCTCAGCCATTCTGTGGTTCTCTGTAAACATTGCCCTGAAAAAAAAAATTCTATCTGAAAATGTCAATTTTTTTTTTTACATCACTTTCCAAAAATTTATCTCAATTTGAAAATTATTTATATACTCAAAAAAAAAAAAAATCAGCAGACAAAATAGCTACTATCTACCCATAGAAGTACACTCATACTAGAAGAAAAGAATCATAGAATTTCTAGGGTTGGAAGGTACCTCAAGGATCATCTAGTTCTAACCCTTCTGTCACGGGCAGGGACACTCCACTAGATCAGGCTGCCCAGACCCGCATCTAGCCTGGCCTTAAAAAATTCCAGGAATGGTGCTTCCACCACCTTCCCAGGCAACCTGGTTCAGTGTCTTACCACCCTTATGGTGAAGAACTTCTTCCTAATGTCTAATCTGTCTCCCCTCCTCTAGCTTGGAATCATTCCCCCTAGCCCTGTCTCTATCTGACACTTTAAAAAGTCCCTCACCAGATTTCTTGTAGGTCCCTTCAGAAACCAGAAGGCCATATTCAGATCTCCATGGAGCTTTCTCTTCTCCAAACTGAACAACCCCAACTCTCTCAGCCTGTATTCATAGGAGAAGTGCTCCATCCCTCTGATCACCCTCATGGCCCTTCTCTGAACACATTCAAACACGTCCATATCTTTCTTGTAATAGGGGCTCCTGAATTGTACACAGTACTTCAGGTCAAGTCTCACGAGAGGAGTGTAGAGGGGTAGAATCACCACTCTCAGCCTGCTGGCCACTCTTCTCTTGATGCAATCCAGGATGTGGTTGGCTTTCTGGGCTGCAGTGCACACTGGTGTCTCATATGGAGCTTCTTAACTGCCAGCACTCCCAGAACTTTTCTTCAAGGCTTAACTCAGTTGTTGTTGACTTTGTGGATCCCCAGACAGCATCAGCCATAGTGAGTAAAATCTTGTTGACCATTCCTGAAGCCTCCAGGGTTCCAAAATTGGCTTGTGTTGAACAAATTTTTCTGAAACTGAACTGCAGAAATTCACATGCATGACCCAGGAGTAAAATATTTTTCTGTTCTTAACATACACCATGAATTAATTCAGATGAATGATCTTCTTCTGAAGCAAGCAAAGGACTTTTTTAGCCATATTACAAAACTGAAATACTATTTATAACAGAATATGCAAATTAGTTATCTCTTTGACAGGTTAGGTGTGCTGTTTGTCTTACTGATAATAAATGCTTACAGTGAAAAAGTGTTTCCAGTTTCCAGGAAGAAAAAGGTGGACATATTTAAAGTGAGACATCATTAACTCTGAGGAAATGTCTTGCTTTAGATAAAAAATACTGAAACTGAGTCAAAGGACAAGAAGAAAGCAAGCAGATTTCACTTGGCTTCAATAGCCATTGTAAATATACTATTTCAAAGACATCACAAATAACACAGCAGACGCAGGTGAAACTTTGTGCCAAAGAGAATAAATAGATGATCAAATGTTGAATAATCTGTTCATGTTAGTTACTGATGCCCTCAAGCTGTAGTAAATAATGCAACCTTATTTTTAAAAAAACCCTTTCTTTTCATGCTAGAGGATAAAATTTTAAAAGTTCTTTCTTCAAAACCTCAGACTTCTTATGAATTTTTTCACTCCCTGTGTGCATAATTAAGAAACAACATACTCTGCATTGTTCAAAAAGTTGGGTTTTTTTAAGTTACAGGAAAATTGGACTTTAGATATAAAGCTTGAGTTAAGCTACATGAGGATAGCATGAAGCCAGGCAAAATCAGTTGCTTGTGTCCTTTCTCTCTCTCACTGTGACTATAAACAAACATGTGTGTCTTTCAAGAAAAAAAATATCAGCTCAATCTGCTAACAAGCCAGCAGTGCCACCAAGATAGGAAGTTAAATCCAAGACCTTATTACTTGACATTTTGTAATCGATTCTTTACATTTCAAGACTTCTGTAAATTTAATTAAATGTAAGATGATCTGATTTTCTTTCCTTATTGTATATCATTCATTTTGGGTGTTAAAAATATGAAACTCATAAAATTAAATCCAACAGAACTACAGACAATTCTCATTTTACATTCTTTGCCTGATTTCTCTCTTCTGCATCCCTATTCTCTCTTTTACTATTCAAAGAAATACACTGCTGCTCAGCTTTCAAATGCAAGTATAATTGCAGCTTAAAGGGAGGGGTTAGAAGAATCATATATGCATTTACATCATGCATAATATATATTATATTTTTAAGATAGCCACAGTTATTAATTTAAAACTCAAATCAGGGATTTGAAGTCAAGTCCTAAAACTGTGAACTAATGCAGTGCCACTCGACAGAAAGAGAGAGAACAAAAAGGTAAAGATCACAATTTTCCTTGCAGAGCTGTTTTTATACATCTCAAAAGCCTAAAAGGATTTTAGAGGATTATCTTTGCCTAGGTTGTTGTCACTCCTATTAATCAGTCTTTATTGATTGCTCGGTCTTTTGGTCTCCTCAAGGTCAACAAATAGTCTATAATATATTGCCCTTGAATACATAAATAAATCTATTTGAATCACATATGGACTGGAACTATCTGAAGGTATGATTTTTATGACTGTCCTAACTACAAGTCAATTACAAACATTTTCAACAGAATCTCTCAATAAATGCATCAAAATTGAAACATTTATTATATATTAATAAGTAGAACTCTTATGTGTTCTACACCAGCTGTAAGTAACAAGAACCCATGTTTAAATGGTTAAAGCAAAGGTCAAACAAAATAAAGCAAGACATGATGTTGCTGCTCAGAAAATAGTGTTTATCATAAATGTTTTGTGTATTGATGCAGAGTTTCTCTGACATATTGATAACACCAACAAAAGGCACTTAAGATGGGGGGGGGAGAGGAAATGGAAAACAATGGGCAAAATAAGTGCAAATTTAGAAAACAGGCCCTAGCTTGGTCTCCTCATTTTGTAATTGTATTTGCTTCTATCTACATACTCATTGCTTTCTATTTTATTTGTTGAATATTCACATAAATGCTTGTTTCATGCAAAAAAAAAAAGGGGGGGGGAGGGGAAGGGCTTTTATAATTGCATAAAAACAGGGGTATTTTGGATAGGTTAGTTGATTAGAAAATGTGCAACTTCATTGACAAACTACAAAGTTCAAATATATTTAATAATTAAATATTTGAATCAGCAGATTATTCTCAGTTCTGCCTTTTTAATAAAATAAGTTTTGGAATAATTTTGATCAGGAAATAAATTAATATGTTTTTACCCACTTTCAAAAATCCCACATCTTCATTTGTATTAAAAAATACTCAAAATTATTCTGTTTTGTGGTTGTTGTTCACCTGAGCTTAAAGGTAATAAAAAAATTAGGTGCACAGAATATTACTATTTTCCTCAATGGATCATCCAAACATACTTTGCTGATCAGAGTTTTTCCTTCTCAATAGAGAAGGTGCCTATTTCTCTGCAGGAGTCTTTAGGTTGATCTCTAAGTTGATATTTAGATAGAGTCCTAGGTAAGATGAATCCTAGTTGTGACATATGTTGTCTTCTAAGGATTTCTGTGGTTTTTCTTCTCCTTCTGTCTTTTAAAATACACAGAAAGACGCTACAGCAGCTGCCAGTCATAATGAAAATGTGCTCCCATCTGAGACCACTATCTCCTTACTTCATAACTGGGTGTGTGCTGGTTTGAACTAATTGGAAGATTTGAATGAGAAATTAGACTACAGGCTGAGAAAGGAAAACATTGATCATGCTACTTCCCTCATAGGTTACTGAAAAAGAAAAAAAAAGAAGTTTTAAGAGTTGTAACCCTAACTTAGATAAGTCAGATCGCTTTGGGCTGTGGCTGCTGCTACATGACTCTCTCTCTCCATGCTTTTCGTAGCTGGATCTGAATAATTTCACTAACTTCTTTCTTGCTGCTAATTCCCCTGGCCAATTTACCTTCACCTATCTGCTGCGTAAGACAGATGGTGAGAGAAGAGTGGGGAGAGGGGAAGGTGGTAGGGTGGTTAGAAACCCCCTCTTAGGGATTCTGATCTCTGGGAGGAGTGTGGTGTTCCTGTATTACCTTTTCATTGTATATATATGTAAATATCTGTTATATATTGTAAATATCTGCTTGTAGATTGTGCAAAGCTGTAAATATAAAACTTCGTTTATTAACTTCCACCCAACTGAATTCTATCCTGGGTTGTTTCAAAATGTGGGGGGGCAGAGAAATGCAGAACAACCACAGGGTATCTGTAACTTTACCCAGAAGAACACTCACAAAATTAGAAACATTTTGTAAAACAAAAGATGGCCCTCATTGAACAAATTCAATTTAAAAAAACAGAATGAAAAAAAAAATCCTGAAAAAATCCTGAAAAAATACAGATCTATTTTATGGATAAGAATCTCCAGAAAATTTTGTTTACTAGGACAACTGATGTTGACTTAACATTCAAGACTGAATGTTTTAAATTTAGTTTATCTTAGCAATGATAAAATTTAAACAAAGCTCTCAAATTATGAAGCAAATGACAAAATTTAAGTATACAAACTTCCAATGAAATAGGTTATGATCCATATGCTTCCAGTGGTAGATGGCATTTTAATGTTATTGTTTAATGATATATTTGCTTTTATTTTATGTTGTTTATCATAAAAGGAGGAAAATAGCACTAGAAAAATGGATGGTTTCAAATTTTGTTCACTTCAGTATGCAAGACCTGAAACCAAAACACTACTATACAAAAAGAAATTGTCTTTAAAAGTGATAAACTACATGTTTCACAGGAGATTTATTGATCTCTAACAACTCTTTATAAGGAACACAGAGACTCATAACATTTTTCTAAAATAACAAGTTTGCATTAAAAATACAGTTTAAAATAAAGTCATAGCTGAGTAAGAACTTAACCATACATGTTCTTAATAAAACATTAAGTTTCGGCCTCAGAAGAAAGGCTTTCTTTTCAAAACGGGCAAAGGGAATGTTCCCAGATATAAGATCCACTTACAGTACTTACAATTAAAATAATTAACAGTACTTACATTCTCTTTCAAAATCCCCATAAATCTTTATTTGGCATGTGCACTGCAACACATTTATCCCTGAGGATCTGTTCCACCTAATCTTAGGCATCTCTATAAGGTGTCTGTAGTAGGAACACTTTTCTGCATCGACCTGAAGATAGAGGGCAATTAGCTCATCACAGAGCTGCATTGCACATTAGTGTTTGACTGTATAGAAGGCAGTTTTTTGCCCTGATTTAGATTCCTCAGTTTACATTAATTGAGTTGGACCTAGGTCCAGGTGTTTGCAATACAAAAAAACAGAAACCAAAAAACAAGCAAACAAGCAAACAAACCCCCTCACACACACAAAACCAAAAATAAAACACAATCAAACTAACAAAGCTAAACTAAACCAAAACAAACAAACAAACAAAAAAAACCACACCTGTGTGGTCATGTGAGTTAAGCATGACGGTCTTGATGGAATTTTTTGCAACACCTTGGTTTATAGAGAAGAATCCATGCCAACTTCAATTCTTTCTAATGTGTTTCATGGAGACAACGGTGGCTTTGTGTCCTCCTGACATCCAGACTCAGGCATCCTTAATGAGAAAGTCTGAGGTAATGTGAAGAGTGGACTTTAGTAGGCCTAAATTTACTCTTCTCTCTGGAATTACTGAAAAATACCATCATAGGTAACATTCAAGTAAGAACTACAGATGAGATTAATGGTATTGATTTCAGCACATTGGTGATGTTTATTCCTTTTGGTTCTCCTCACTGTTCACACATACTCAAACAGAAAACATGGTTCATATGTCAGTGACAAAAAACATTTTCTTCACTTTTATAGCACCTTTTGCCAATGCTTCTATTGGTGGAATGAGAATCAAGAGAATTTCCCAATTAAAATGTGGAGGTTTTTTTTATGAATTTCAGAACTGGGTCTAGAAAAAGTCAGATTGTCAAGCTGGAACATATATTTTGGTAAGCTGGAAACTGTGAATATGTGATGTGGAGAGTTTTATAGAAGAGTGGTTAAAGGAGAGAGGGCATGATTGCATTGAGCTGGTGGAGAAATAGCATGGGAACCGTGCAGGGAGGCAGTAACCTTGGGGGAGAAATCAGGCAATAACAGGATGCAGGTGCAAAAACTAACCCGTGCAAAACAGAATCTAACTAGCCACAGGAATGTAAGATATGCTGTGAGAAGGACAAGGGCGAGAGATAATAAAGAGCCTATGAGGAGCTTCAGTTTGCAATATGTATGAGCTTTATTAACGCGGCTATATAACTGTGAGCTTCTTATCAATAAACTTGAGGCTTGTTGAACATCATTGGGTGTGCATGTCTCCCGTCGTTTTCCCACAATGTAAGGTAAGGTAAATATAAAGTGCAGTTGTGAATGTTCTTAAGAAAATGTCCTGGATTAACACAATCCACTCTCAAACCCCCTCCTCCCAAAAAGAGAAGTGAGAGTAAGTAACACNCCCCACCCCCCCAAAAAAAAAACAACAAAAAAAAACCCCTTCAAGTTGAGATAAAGAGTTTTACTGGAAATGTGACGACTCAATTCACAATTACCTTAGCCAGTTTGCAGAAAAGTGTGGCAAAATGCAGAAGCAGCTGCAGAAGGCAGATACTTACCCCAGCCCACAGTCCTCTTAGTGGAAAAGACCAACACCCCAACCCAGAAACTAAAAGTGTCAACTGGAACACAAAGCCTCTCCTGTTACCATCTGAACTTCAAGCCTCATGATACTTTGCTCCCGCCAGCAATTTCATTGTGAAGCTGACATGACAGCAGCCTGATATTGCATATCAGTAGCACATTCAACTCAACTCATGATGGCAAAAAAGGGGATTTTTTTTGCATTCAGATGAGAGAATGAAAATATGGAAGAAAATTCTCTCTCAAATTATAAAGTGAAGTACTTCAATAGTACCATTTCTGGTAGCATTTCATAGTATCATTTCTGGTGCTTCTGTTCTAAAAAGAGTCATTTCACTCCCCATGTCTTTTCATAAAGGAGAAACCTGAAATAACTCAGCAACTGATTTTCTGTCAAATTGCCCTATGGTAGTTAGGTGGCTTTGAGAAGAAAATGTCACTTACGCTTTTGTAGTAGAAAACCTATGAAAGTCATTGCCTGAAGGCATCGAAGACAAGTCATGGAAAATCTTACAAAACACAAATGCTTTCCTAATTTATTGTGCAATATTTTATAAAAAGAGAAGAAATATTTAAATTGTTAATGGCATTAAATTTTAATTTTATTTACATTTTGTCTTTTCATTACTTTTGATATACAGCACAGCAAACTATGGCAATCAAAACTTTAAAACTATAAGTAAAAATCTTTAAAACTATGAGTAATACACCATATATAAATAGTCCAACACAAGCAACAATCTGTACTGTGAGTGCTGGCACCGCCTTACTAATACCACAACTGGAAAATTACATAAGAAGCTGCAGATGTGTTTACTTTCAGCCTTTTCCAACAATTTACTTTTTATGCTGGTTTCAGTAATCTCTACCCATTTGTGAGACTACTTTTGTATGATCCCATTTGATGAAATAGATGTTGTATAATTACTATAGAGACTGTTTACTGGCCAAGGAAATGGCTTTTATTTGGAGAAAGAAAACTTAAACTGTGAAGAAAATCAAGACTACTATTTTTCTCTGCAATACTGCAAGTGGCTATTGGAATGTGTTCAAAAGCGAACATATGTGTGTTTGTGCATGCAAGTGCTTTCCCATAGGGAATATTGTAATTAAATAGTTAAAGTTATTTCCCTAAATTAAGGGATCATAATGAATACTCTCTGAAAATAAAATTATGGTTTCCCAGAAGTCTTTCATTTCAAATTATGGATGACATAGAGTCTGTCAAGGACAAGTGGTCACAGAAGGCAAAACCATTATGCCTTCCTTTCTGGGCTAGTTTTAAAATCACAGGATGTGTCAGTAAACTTGAAATGTCGTGTTAGATTCTAGCAAAGAAAGCTATGCAATACTTTAAAATTTATCACTGGCATCTTAGATTAATCCTGGAACTAATTAAGAAGCTTGCAGACAACTCAGAATCCAAGGTCTGTGTGTTATTACTGACTTTTTCATAGAGAAAGTGAAAGTTCAGAAACAAGAATATGTCATACCACAACCTTTTGTTCCTGTCATTGTCAACCAAAAGCAGAAGACAGTTGTATGGGAGAGAACTAGCATTTTATAATTTTCAATAACATTATATTACACTATGAAGGCAGACTTGGTTTTGGATTTACTTTTTAAAATTATTGTTCTTAAAGTACAACAGAGGAAAAGGGAATAATGATAGCAGTGAAAAATATTTTTTTCCAAACATACTGATACAATTAATGTGAAATGAAATAAAAATTGTTGCCATCATATCTGGGTCATATCAAAACTATCTTCATGGTGACATAAATTTTGCAATCATTAAGAACTATTTGGCTGAAGAAATCAGCCAGATATTTTGTCATTTTTATTTGACTTAATGTTATTATCTTTGCATTTGTTATTTTAAGGAGGTTTTACTTCTAAATAAGGAGGTATGAATTTCGACTTTTTAAAGAGATCTCATCTGCCTCATATTGCTGAAGAGCAGTATAGTAGAAAAGTCTAATAGTAGAGAAGTCCAAAAGCAAATATCAATATCAGTTCCACTTATTTACCTATTTTTTTTAATTGATTTTTTTAATGACATACTTAAATCTTGCCCACTCTGCTGCTAGTCACTGAACTGTTTTTCAGAAGTGCCATGCACCCAGCACTTCCCTGTGTTGATGGAAAAGTACGCCTAACACAAATCCACAAGAACATATGTAGATGCCAAATTTAAATTAATATTTTAGAAAAGTCTACACTTCTTTTCCTAAATAAGTTTCTGATTTTTAGACCTAGAAATTGTTAGCAAGTTTGACAGACACTCCTTTCCTCTAGGATGCTAATCACTGTATTGAGCAGGGCAGTGTCTACACAAAATCACACAGCTGTACTGCACCAAACTGAAGTACAAAAGAAGACAACTGAAAAAGTACTATTTGGAGAAAGCCATTACAGTGTTTTCAAGTGAGCATCAAATGGAACTATTAACATTCTAAATTATGTATTTTCAACTTATTTTTGTACTGCAGGTCCTTTCCAGTGTTTCTGTAATAACACAATTCTGACATTTTCAGGTATTCATTTTCAGGCTTTCAGGTTATTAAAATACAAATATCCCAACCTCCTTATCTTTTAAAAAAAAAAAAAATTTCAAGTAACACCAACAGTAAATCCACTTACTGTACTTGTGTCTAAGTGACCCTGAAAAGAGAAAGTCTTTGTCAGACCTGGTCGCATCACTGAAATTTCAAACTGAAATTGATGTTCCAAACACAAAGAAACCAGAAGGAAGAAAAAATACTGAAGAAAACTCTATGCACTGATATTGTTGGTCATGGGCAGTACCATTCAGAAGAAAATGCTTGTTTTTCTTTTTTTTTTTTTTTTTCCCACCTTTTTTTCCACTTTCCTGGATTACGACAGTAATACCCTGAAATAACCATCAGGATAGCTTAAGGAAAGTGGAAAAAAGGGTTTACAACCCTTCTCACTCATTCCATTTGCTCTCTAGAATTCAGTCTTACAAATATGAATCTTCCTCCTACCACACCTTTTCTTTACAGAGGAGATTGACTTTTTTCCCTTTCCATTACCAGTATAAGTGCAGAGAATAAGATATTTCATCACTTGCATAACATTAAGAACTTCAACAATTTCTTAGGCACAGATAATGAGAATGATGCTCTTTTTTTTGCTCTGTTGTTATTGTTTTGGCTAGCACCTAAAAATTGTTTTGAGCCCAAGACTCAGCAATAAAACCAGATATTGCACTTACTAAATATAGCTTAATGGGCAGCATAATATCATACATAAGATATGTCTTTTCTCTTTACAGCACGGTAGATGTGAAAAATTTCTCTGAATTTAATGGGAGCAAGATTGTTTTCCATATCACCGTTTCCTTCCATAGTACATATTTGGCAAGACTAAAGAAAATGTCAAATCATTTTGTGTTTGGATCCAGGATGCTATTTTGTCAAAATATTAAAAGCACAGAGATTTGGTTGCTGTTGACCAGTAATATATTGCAGGCACCCTTGTTCCAAGCCATGCTCAAATCCATTAACTGGAAAACATTCATTTATTTCAAAAGCTACAAACGGCTGTTGTGTTTTCCCACTGCTGCTTACACAATTTAAATCCTCAGTAAGAACTCACAACACAGAAAAGTAGATCCAGATATGTCAGATATTTATCTCTAAAACATGATTGTGTGGTTGATGACAAGGTCCAGTCACTTATGATTCCAGAAGCAGTAGTTCAAAGACAATTGACTGATCCTAAGAATGTAGATGTGAAAAACCCTGGAGAGCTAATAGGCCTAAAACATGTCCTGGCTTGCCCCACTCTTCTGCTAATGGGGGAAGCAAGGGTTGGAGGAAAACAAAGGCTTGGGCCATTATGTCCTCTCCCAAAGGGATAAATAGGTACCCACAGGTGTTTATGCACCTGTGTCTTGCCCAAATAAGAGCAAGCAAGCCCTGATTTCACCTAATATGGTCAGCTTGGCAAATGCTATTCTGATTGGTGAATCTCTATGGCCAAAGGAGCCATTAAACTCAGGCAAATAATATAAATGGAGCTAAGCTGCAAGCATTGTGCTGCTTTGCCCTGCCTTACTGCTCTGCTCAGACAATATGGTCTGCCTCACGCTTCAGACCAGCTTAGCCCTGATATTTTGGGCTTGAACTACCTGGAAACTTGAGTGCTTCAAGTTTACCAGGAGAGGCATTAAGTGCCTTGTGTTATGCTAAGAAGTGCCACTAACATCATGCTTTCTGCCCATTGGCAAGAGATCCTGCCTGCACCTCTGCAAACATCCATAGCAAGAGGAACCAGGATCAGGTCAGAGATTGTCTACCTCTTTCCCAGCACCCTGTTAGAACCTGGGAAGATCTAGAAGCTTCTCAATGGCTATCAAGATACTGACAGAACTCTCTTCAAGTGTTTGGATACTGTCTGGAAATTGTAGTTAGTCCCAGGAATCCAGAGATAATACTTTGTGAGTAAATATTCATAAGTCTCTCTATAACTGAATTATATTGTGCCTTCTGCCTTAGCAGAAATGAGGCTTTTGGATCTCCCTTGAGGGTGAGCAGCATATTGGCCACAAGATTCTCCTTCCAAATAGTTCAATATTTGTTGTGTTATTGCTAGTTATTTCTTAAGTGTTCTAGATGCCTTGTTTTCCCCTCTGTGTAATAGTTCCATGGCCCTGCAAAGAACCTATTACTATTAAAAATTATTGTCTGTGTTGAGATTGCTAAATATAAAAATTAACAAGTGATATTAATTTTGGAATAGATCCCATCCATACTGTTACACCTGTGACTCCTGCAGCCTGATTCTCATAACATGATATTAATACAATAATGACCTTATGTGTATGGCTGGATTGATATATACTGCCAAAGCAGACAGTTATGAAAGGTCTGTGTCAATATCTTGTCCCAGTTAAATATCACATGTTGATTTCAGTGTCACGGGAAGGGAATTGCAAGATCTACATATCAGGTGGTACTGGTTAAATTAGTTATTAGGAAAATTATATTGGGAGGTTTGGCTGTAGGGAGGGCATTGCATATATGGGCAGTTTGCTAAATGAGTTCATAAAATGTAATGTTCTGTTTGGAGTGTGTTTTTGCAGCGGATCTTATTATCTTGCTTTGCAGAGAAGTCCAAGAATGTGAAGAACTTCAGGAGTGCATGTAAAACACTAAAAGGAGTCAAGGCCATTGGACAATATTAGTCAGAAATAAACATGCACACACAAATACAGTATGTTTATCAGTTCTTTTGTACCAATAAGTTTGCTTTCATAATCTACTGCTGTTGCAGAGCACTACTTCAGAAGTTAGACAGCTGTTGTGTCCTGGCAAGAAAGGATCCAGAACAAAAGAGAGCACTTTCCATTTGTGAAGTCTCAGGCAGCCTCAGCAGATCACAAAACCTTCTTATTTATCCATCCACCAAACAATAATACTTTTAAGAACCATCTATGGAAAATTTAGGAAACCATGCTGTCAGGAGGAGCTACAGTCTGCTCTGCCTGTGTGGCTTGTAATGTATTAATGATGTCTGCTTTCTTTTTCGCCACTTATAGTCGCCTCCCGCATATCTTTCATCACTTACTCTTTGCCCATTTATTTAGCTCATTAAATTTAGCATATTTAAATTAGTTGTTAGTTTTTCTCATAGAGATAATACTTGCTAACAACTGCAGTGCCTCCTCAGATTCTGCCCTTGTATTAATTAGAATTGAGGTTTGCAGTGTTACCTTACAAGAGTTGAGTCGTAATCTCACTTCCGGCTCCTGTTGCGTTTGCCAGGCGGTGCCAACTCTCAGCCAGTGTCTCCCAACCTGCCAGCTCTCATCACTATTTGCAATCTTCACCAAAGAAATCCAGAATCCCAAGCTGTAATCCAAGAATCTAATAGTTCCAAATGTTCAGGTGCCGAATGTTGGGAGGAGCACCAGGAAAAACAACAGACACCAACATGATTAGGCCATAACTCAGTTTATTGCAACTCTACAGCTACTTTTATGACTAGCAAGCAAGGGGCGTCTCATAATCCCCTTTACGAATTAGCTTGTAGTATTAGATGTGGAAGACAATAATTAGTTATTGTCCAAGTAGTAAAAATAACAATCAATGCCTCTTTAGCTAGAAAGTTCTCGCTAACTTTTCCAGAAACAGGAACTGTCTCAGTTTGCACCGTTGTTTTCCTTCCCTCTGTTCTGGCTCCACTTTCTCCTCAAAGGCATTATGCTGTTCTTTCTCTTCAGAGGCATTCCTCTCAGTGAGGGCTGCTCATCACTATCAGGCTATCCCTTCTTAGAAATTTCTCCACACCATACCACCGAACATTATTACTGGGTTTTGTCTCCAGATTTCCTTCCCTCTGCACACTTTTTAATATAGTTATAAAACACCTGTTCAATGAAACCATATAACTGGTTATGTAATTGTGCTCTCTTTTATCCCTCAATATCCTTTCTATGAAAGTCTGTCATGTTGAAGTGACAGAAACTGGATTGGTACAGATGAATTGACCTTGTAGATGCATAAGACAGATTTTTCTTCCTTACTGTTTCATAGTTAGACCTGACAGTTAGTTGGTTTTCTCTGTTATGAACAAAACTGCTAAGAAGTATACTTGGATAAATGAAAGCTATTGTGATAAAGTGATGTAATCACAAGCAAGTTTTTTTTCTGTTCACTAGTCTTATGCAAATAAAGACATTACATATATACCTTTAGTTAATAACTGCTTAAGCTACCAGTCATGATTTGGAACTGCATTAGTTTTCTACTTAAGTAATTAATGTGATAGGAAAATTTGTAATATCAGTATTCACTACAATAATGAGTACCTTCTGCATTGCTATTGTATCAAGAAGCAAGTACATCAACTGAATGAAGCAACAGGCTTACAAAACTAAAGCAGCATATTGTGTGACTTGAACATATCATAAAATCAGAAATGTGTCTGAACACTGAAGTTCAGACCCAAATCTGAATATTCTCCCACTTAGGAACATTTTAATGTCATGCTGCAATTTGACACGTTCATAAGACTCCTTGCTAAGGCAAAAGCATCTCATCATCCTGGAGAGACTGTTCTTAAGGATTTAGAGTTTGCTAAGTGTTACATACAAGTGCTTTCATAGATTAAAGTGAAACAACTGAAAGATCCTTCTGGTGCTTCATCAGAGCAATAGCAGTGGACATGGTTACTGTTTAGACCCTTCCTAGATAATGATTTCAGTCATAAGGATAAGAATCCTAGTTCAAAAGATTATGTGAATACTGACATGTCAAATGTGGATTCTATCTTGCCTACTCAGTGTGACAATTTGCTGTTCTGTAGTCCATGAATTATTAATTTATTTGACTATCTTGGCACAATGTTGTACTCAGGTCTAATAGCAAGGAAGTGATGGTTATGGAAAGTTACATAAACAAAGAAGGTGTAAGTCATCTCACTCTCTTAATTTAGTTTGAATCCAAAACGTAAAACTTAATAAATTAGAATTTAATATTTGACAGAGATTCAGATACTTGGAGGTAGTAATTCATAACTGACTTTAAATGCATAGTAACAGATTCAAGGAGGACCAACAGGGGTTAGTAACATTTCTTTTATTCACTTTGTATTTGTGTGAATATAAGCAATTAAAAAAAAATACTGATCACCTCAGTGCTGTAAATAGTTTACTGCTAATGAAATCAGATATTTTTCACAGAATAACAGAATATGAGAACATTAGGGGTTGGAAGGAACCTCAAAAGATCATCTAGTCACACACCCCTTACCCCCGCCCCAATCCCCGCCAGAGCATAGAATCATAGAACCAGAATGGTTTGGATTGAAAGGGATCTTAAATATCATCTAAGTCCAACCTTTCTGCCACCGTCAGGGATACCTACTACTAGACAAGGTTGCTCAAGTTCCATCCTACTTGGCTTTGAACACTTCCAGGAGTGGAACCTCCCCATCTTCTCTGGGCAGGCTGCTCTAGTGCCTCACCACTCCCATGGTGAGGAATTTCTTCCTAATGTCTAATCTATATCTGGCTTTTTCCAGTTTGAATCTTTTTCCCCTCACCCTGTCACTGCATGCCTTTGTAAAAAGTCCCTGTCTGCTGTCTGTAGGCCTCCTTGAAATACTAGAAGGCTGCAATAAGGTCTTTCCAGAGCTTTCTCTTCTCTAGACTGAACAATCCCAACTCTTTCAGTCTATCTTCATAGGAAAGGTGCTCTAGCCTTCTGATCATTTTTGTGTGACTCTTACGGACCTGCATTAACACTCCCATGTCCTTCCTGTGTTGGGGACTCCAAAGCTGGACACATTACTCCAGGTATGTTCTCAAGAGAGTGGAGTAGAGGGGCAGAATCACTTCACTCACCCTGGCAGCCATGCTTCTTTTGATGCAGCCCAGGATACAGTAAGCTTTCTGAGCTTCAAGCACGTGTTGAGCTTCTCAACAGCCAACATCCCCAAGTCCTTCTTGTCAGGACTGTTCTATATCCATTCTGGCCTGTATTTGCGCTTGGGATTGCCCTGACCCATGTGCAGGACCTTGCATTTAGAATCACTTCAGAGGAAGTTTTTAAGATCATTAGGTCCAATCATTATGAAAGTCTACCATGTTCCTTCAAGCCTGTTTAGGTCCCTCTGGAGGGCATCCCTTACCACCAGCATATTGGCTGCACCACACATCTTGGTGCTGTTGGTAAACTTTCTGAGGATGCACTCAATACTACTGTCCGTGTCACCAACAAAGATGTTAAACGTCATTAGTCATGTTAGCGAAGCCTGAGGAACACCACTTGGCATTAGTTTTCACTTAGACACCGAGGCAGTGGTTATCCCTTTCTGAGTGTGACCACTGAGGCACCAAGAGGTCCACCCATCAAAACCATGTCTTTCCAATTTAGAAACCAGGTTGTCATGGGGCACAGCGTGAAATGCTTTGCACAAATCCACGTAGACATCAGCTGCTCTTCCCTTCTCCATCAGCATTGTCACCCCATCATAGAAGGTGACTAAGTCTGTCAGGCACTATTTGCCTTAGCTGAAGCAATTATTTTTTTTTTTTCCCTCACGTGTCTTTCAGTGGCAGGCTCTTCATAAATAGCCTTATACCTCATTTCTCTTCATTTTTTGTTCTTCTTCTGCAGCCACTCAGAAACATGACATACTTGATTGCAAAAGTTTGCAAATAAAAAGGAAAATGTTCAATATCACTGCTTTAAAAAATAAACTTTTTGTATGATAATTAACCCCAGTTCAGCACACAGTCTTGTCTACCATCAGAGATGAAACAGCAGCAATGGGAATGAGGAATTCATATTCAGGAAGCAATATCTGCATAAAATGGCACTGCTTTCAAAAGCAGCAACATGACCTAAGGCTAGTTATATCCCTTAGGCATGGTATACTAGAGAATCATTCAAATGGAAGCACCAACAGGATGCAGCTAGAGGGAAGGATACCCAGACTACCATCAAGATCTCAGCAGGCAATGAGAAGTGACAGGGGAAAAAAAAGACAAAAGATCAAAAGACATTTGCTTACTGAGTTGCAAGTATGATTTTTCATTTCCAAATCTGAAAAATAAGTTTCAGATGATTCAATTTGAAGAGACAGAAGAGACTCTAGAACCAGAAAAACATGACTTCTGTTAAGCCTGCCTCAGGGTCAAAAGGTGAAGTTCAGAGAGATCTCTTTGAAGAACTGAGTCTACATAGAGATGAATATCTTTTTCTTCCTCCAAACCTGCCAGAAAGCCCAAACTTCACTGTTTCAGTAAAGGTATAACCAAGAGTCAGTAGGGCAAGTCAATAGGACACAAATGCATAACTATTGACTGTAGAATGACATTTTGTGTTCATATCCATGCATGAACATATACACATTTGTAATAAAAAATTAGGCGTAAACTGTCTAAGGTGAAACATCTCTCTTTCTTACTCATGCTTTCTTTTTACATATGAAGAGCTTTGACAAATAATGAGTCCTCACAGACAGTTCCTACAGGACAGAACTTCCAGATTCCCCAAAAGAGTTATTAAAGGATGAATATGAAGGTTTTTTTACCTTCTAGGTAGAAAACAGAAAATTTAAAAGGTAGCCAGTAAAAGGTAAATTGTAAAAGTTTGTGTTTCTGCAAAAGTAGGAAGTAGAAAGACTCAGAGTCAAGAAAATCTCATCTGCAGAGAAGCTCATCAAAGCAGGATATTTTCAATGCATTTTAGAAAGTACAAGTCCAAGCCTGGCTTTCAAGTCAGAATTAATATCAGGGAACAAAGCAGATGATATAGAAGAAACACAGAAAAATCTACTTCAAAAAGAAATCTCAATATAAAAAAAAGCACGCGTCAGCACTCATGGATCCATAATTTTTCAGCTCTGTGTGAGTGAACATTTCCAGAGATGAATTTCAGAACAAATGCTGTTCTGGCTCCACTTAATTGGTGACTTTGGAGAAAATCTGCAGCATTGATTTATCAATTGTTGATCACTGATCTAAGACTTTGTCTCAAACATATTTCCATAGAGAAAACACTGAAAACTTTTTGAATCATCTCCATAATCCCCCAATATATCTGGTGCCGAATAGAACAGAGGCCCATAGAACATTCTTCAGAATATCCAAGCTATGATGAAGTGGTTGCTACATTTACATGTTGTGGGTTATAGGTAGAAAATAGGGAAAAAACCAAACAAACCAACAAACGAAAAAAAAAAAAATTGCTGGGGTCTGGAGGGCAGAGATTAACAGTATCTATGTCCAGAAGAGCAAGATCTGTTCTTATAGATTTCTGCGTAGTGAAATTAAGGTGCAAGCGAGACCAGATATCAACACAAAACTATTTACTAAAAGATAAAGTTGAACAAAACAGAAGTAGAGAGAGAAGGGAGAGATAGGGGGAGGGAACAGTGGAGAAATGAGGAGAGAAAAGGAGCAGGGAAGAAAAAGAGCCTGAGCTGGGGGGAGAGAGAAAGAATTATGCATGGCCTAGGGCTGTTCTTCTGGAGTTGTTCTGGTGGAGATGTTCTGCAGGAGGTTGTTGTTCCTTGAGTTCTTCTTTCTTGGAGGCATTGTCCAGGTCTTTTTATACAGTTTATTTTGCAGCTTGTCCAGGAATCCAGTAAGGCCACAAAAGTACTGTATTTACATCCCTAAGCATTTGACCAGGAATCTGGGCTGAATCTGAGAAGGCAATGGAGGCACTGTATCTCTGTTGATTTACATCCCTGAGCCCTTGGCCGGGCACCTTGTGTAAGTCCAAAAAGGTCAGAAAAGCATTGTATTTACATCCCTGAGCATTTCACCAGGAACCTTAGGCTGAATCTCGAAAGGCAACAGAGGTGCTGTATCCCTGATGATTTACATCCCTGAGCCCTTGGCCAGGTACCTTATCTGAGATTGGGAAGGTCACAAAGACAATCTTTATCTTTGTTGATTCAAACAAGGGAGAAACGATTTCAACTCTCACAAACGTGAAAGTTATGTCCTTTTTTTGCTCAAATTTTCTCAACTACAGTGTACTGAGAGTGAAAACTGATGACTTGTGGTAAAAACTGTAGAATGGAACAATAGAGGATAAAAGCTACAGGAAGTAACCTATATCCCTTTACATTGCAATCAGTCAGGTCTAATATTTTTTAGAATATCAAATTGCCCATTTTTTCATTGTGATATGGATGATCTTGAGTTGCAAAATATGTGTTCCATTATTGGCATATAACCACAGTAGATAAAGTTTGGGATTTACATTAGCTGTGTAGGCAGTAAAATTGGTTGCATAACATGATTGATTTAAAATTAAATCATCACAATCTGTGTGTAATGTAGTCTTTCTGTAACTGACACAAAACTAATGAGATTGTGATGCGATTTTGTTGATCTTCATCTAGGATGTCTTGGACAGTTCACTTGTGACTAACTAGCAAAATAAAAATTAGTTTTGGACCCTTTATCTCACGGTATATTGCCATTAGTTTTCATGTGATTATACAGTCAATAAGAGGACGTATATTTAAACAATAGATATTTAAGAAAATCTAAGCTTAATTATTAATATTCAATTTGTTTCATTTTTAATCACAGGTACTGCAGAATTATGCCCAAACTTTCAGAAATTTCTTACATTTAACACAAGAAATATTCCAAATCAGCTGATTACACTGTGGAGTTTTATGAAAGCTTTTGAAGGGGGGAAAAAAATCCTTTCTATCTCCCAGAAAGTTCAGAGACCTCAGACAATTATTTTTGCAACACAGACCAAATGGTGTAGTGTCTATAATGTCTATTTAGATCCCTAATCAATTAAGAGCAGCACAACATTACATGCTAACTCTGGCATGCAAAGCCAATGTCAGTGCTTTTTTGAGAACTTCTTAGCTTTACAAAACAGGAAATGCATTAGGAAACATTTTTAACACAATATCACTAAAATACAGTATAAAAAAGACCTCAAAAATTCTAAAGACTTCCTAAAGCCATAGAAATTTATGGGTTTAGTAGATTGACTTAAAAACTCAACCAAATCTTCGATGTTTATGCAGTTTGCCTTTTTTTTTTTCCCCACTTTTTTATTACAAGCTGTGGATACACACACAGTACAAGAAACAGAATATGATCCTGGAAGGTTTGATATGCTTTTGTATTACTTGGATAGTGATTACATTCAAAGACAAGTTGGCATGCCCTAGGAGGGATATCTTTTGTTTCAGAAACATAGAGATGCAATGACATTCTCATCTGCACACTGATTTCAAATTACTTTAACACTGATATGACCAAAATCTGAAACTGTATTCAAACTTTTCTTTATCCAATGATTAAATGTGAGAGAAATTCCACCAGTGGAAGTTAATTAATACAGTTATACAGCTTATAACTTAAGGAGGAGTAATCTCAGGTTATATTCAGTTGGCATGTTCAGTTCCTGTTAAAATGAGTTGTATATCTGTCAAGAAAATTATTGTTGCAGAGAATGAACTTAGTAATTTGATTTTAAAATTGTATAGGTGGCAAAAGAAATAAACTTGTGTTGAGAAGAATGGCAATGTACAGAAAACAAAAGCATAATTTTTCAGCATTTTTATTAGTTCGTGTTCTGTCATACATGAAACCATAATGCCTCTAAAGCCTCTCCAGATTGAAATTCAGCTACAGACATCTGCAGTGTAGAATTCTACAGATGATTTAGTTAGCAAAAACTTCTAGTCAGTGGAAAGAAACTGGCTTTCCAAAGCCATTTAATGTATAAAAAGGATCATGCACTGACAGTCTAGTCTCACAATATATAAACACAGTGTAGGAAGAAAGATTCTATGTAAAGAACTACATTCTGTGAATCAAAACTATGGCTTCTTCTAAGGAGAAATATTTTCTTGGAGCCCATGGAAGAAGTTTTAAGAACAGAAGAATCACAAAAATCATAGAATCATAGAACTGTTGAGGTTGGACGAGACCTTTGAAGTCATCAAGTCCAAAAGGTTGACTGGGACTCACAATGCCACAACTACTGCTAAGCCACTATCACTAAATCATGTCCCTAAGCACCACATCCACATGCCTTTTCAATACATCCAGTGATTATGACTCCACAACTTCCCTGGGCAGCCAGTTCCAATGCTTGATACCCCTTCCTGTAAAGAAACTTTTCCTAATCACTTAAACCTCCCCTGGCACAACCTGAGCCCATTTCCTCTTGTTCTGTCACTTGTTGCATGTAAGAAGAGACCAACCCCACCTCACTACAACCTCCTTTCAGGCAGTCGTAAAGGACCATGAGATCTCCCCTCAGCCTTCTCTTCTCCAGGCATCCCATTACATTTCTGTGATGGCCACTATATCATACTTTCATGTGCATAGTGGCTTCCAGCTCCTCCTGCTTGTTTCCCATGCTGTGTGCTAACATGTGGATACACTTTAGTTGGTCTAATGAGCTTGAACATATTGTTGATTACCATTAAAATAGTGTGAGAAAGTTTGACAAGATTGCCAGATCTTTTCAACATTTTCCATTAAACTACAGCAATATTCTTATATTAAAATGTTACATTATTTGTGCTGGCTTAAAAAAAAAACCACTTAAGCTATTTCATTCTGGGTTCAATCAGGTTAATGTTAATCTCTGCACTTGATTGTAGTGTAATACCTGGTTATGTCAATCCATACTTGAATGGGATAGATTTTTTCCTTCCAACTGTATAGAAACAGCACTTTTCTATTATTATCACTATTAGTGTATTTTAACTTATCATAAATTCATAGACTTGTTTGAGTTGGAAGGGATCTTGAAGACCACTTAGTTCCAGACCCACACACACACAGTGGGCAGGGACAGTCTCCACTAGAATAGATTGCTCAAGGCCTCATTCAGCCTGACCTTGAACACCTCGGAAAGGGTATCCACAACCTCCCTGCGCAACTTGTTCCAGTCTCACCACCCCTACTGTACAAAAATTCTTTCTACTATCTAGTCTAAATCTACTTTCTTCAAGCTTCAATCCATTCTCTCTCATCCTATCACTACAAGCCCTTTGAATTGATTGTGGGCTATTGAAGAGGCAGGAATTATAAATTATGTAGCTTTTATAATTTCCAAAAGCCCCACCCACAATCTGTGTGTAAATTGGTTTAAGTTTGGGTTCTAATTCATTCAGGAAAAGTCTTCACAAGGATGCCATTTCAAGTAATTCAGGAAAAAAAACCAGAAAATTTGGAAAAGGTTTGGGCATGAAACAACCTTGCCCTACTTACTAACAGGAAACAGTCTCCTTCACAGCAGTGTCTGGAGTCCAGTGCCTGCTAAAGTCCAAGATCACTGTAGGCATGGCTTTCACAGAGCCACAATCGCGAAGCAAGGCAGGGGAAAGCCGGGGTGCTCCGTGGTATTCCCACAAATGGCTGCAGTTTACTGTTAGAGGCAGGTCCTGCAGCAAGAAGCCAGGATGCTCCTCAAAGTCCGGCTCAAAATTCCTGCAAGGTTCATGCAAGGTCTGTCTCCAGGTCCGTGTTCAGGTCCGTTCAGGTCCCAGTTGGGGTCCCAGTGCAGGTCCGAGTGCAGGTCTGACTCCAATCTGTCCAGTTTTCATATATATACACTGGGGTGATATGTTCCCTCCCCGTTCAACCCACGGAGGGTGGGAGAGGCTACTTTATGCCTATTGTAAACCTCCAGTGACAGAGGTGGGGAGGAAGACCGTTTCCTGCCCCATTCACACCTCTGGTGAGGCAGTGGACTTGGGTGTGCCCTGCCACAGTTCGCACCCTATTCAAACCTCTGGTGGGGCAGTGCCCTGCCCTGCCACACCCTTGTAAAAAGTCTTTTCCCTGTTTTCTTTAAGGCCTTTTTCAGGTACTGGGAAGCCACTATGAGACCTCCCTCTTCTCCAGGCCGAACAGCCCCAGCTCTCACAGCCTGTGCCCATAGAGGAGGTGCTCCAACCCCCTGATCATCTTCATGGCCCTCCTCTGGACCTACTCCAGCAGTTCAATGTCCTTCTTATTCTGGGGACACCATAACTGGACACAGTACTCCTGGTGGAGTCTCATGAGGGCAGAGTAGAGGGGGGAAATCACCTCCCTTGTTCTGTTGGTCACACTGATGGAGCCCAGGGCATAGTTAGCCTTCTGGGCTGCAAAAGTACATTGGCAGCTCATGATGACATCCCCAAGTCCTTTTCCTCAAGAATGCTCTTCATTCACTCCTTGCCTAGCCTGTATTTGTGCCTGGAAATGCCTCAACCCAGGTGCAGGGCCTCACACTTGGCCTGGTTGAGCTTCAGGAGGTTGGCTTGTGTGCACCCCTCAAGCCTGTTTGAGTCTCTCTGGATGGCATCACTTCCCTCCAGAGTGTCAAGCTGACAACACAGCTTGGTGTCATCCATGAACCTACTGAGAGTGCATTCAATTCCAGTGTCTTTATCACTGACAAAGATACTAAACAGCACTTTGAGGGATGCCACTCACCACTGGTTCTCATTTGGACACTGAGGTGTTTAATGCAACTATCTGAGTGTGTCCAACCAGCCAACTTCTTATCCAGCAAGTGATCCACACCTCAAGCCCACACTTTTAAAATTTGATGGCCAGGATTTCAAGAAGTACAGTGTCAAACACTGTTCAATGGTAGTTAGATAATAGAAATAGAATTTAGCTATATTCTCATAAATGCAAGAACTAAACTATATATTCGTGTATACTGTTTTTTGAATAAGTGGCAGTTAAAAGGCTCTTGAAGTTAATAATGCTGTATTCTACTGCTGTTTTAAGTGTAGCCCTGGGCAAATCACTTCACCTCTCCAAGCCTTTCAATCTATATCCAGAAAATTGAGCTAATAATACTTATCTACCTCAGAGGTGGTATTAGCTTTAATTCGTTGCTGTTTGTAAAAGAACTGATAAATATCTAGTTTCCAGGATACACTACCCAGCATCACTAATAGATTAGCTTCTATCTGGTGCACTAGATGAGTTCAAGCTCTTTGTGACATTTTCATTTAACTGAGCTAAACACCTGTGACTCTCAACTGCAAAATGTCAGGAAAGACTTTCCTTTTAAATTTTAGCCTACAGGAAAAACATCAACTTTGAATTAATATCTCTCAAGCAAATGTTTTTCCTAACAAGTAATTCATGAATATTTCTTTATTAAGTGTTAAGCCTTACAAGCAAATAGCTCTTACATCCTCACTTTTATTAAATTCAGCGATATTTGTGCCATGAACCACATCAAACAGCAAATTATATTATATATGGTTGTGTCTAGCTTCTTGACAAGAAGAGGGTACAAAAAAAATTTGTCATGGTGAAATTAGTGTACAAATGATTCTCAAATTTAGCAAAAATACAAAAATATATCAGTGTTTATCAATTGTAAGAGACATTACTCTGCATCATTTCTTTTGAACTATTTTGCACTTTTTAGTAGCAATGCTATATCACCACATCAAATTGCAAGAGCTTGACTCAATCACTCCATAAGGAGCTAGAGAGACATGACACGTATATGCATAAGGCTCAAAATGAAAATGAAATATGGGGATGTGGTTCCAAGCACAGTAGGAATGGGGATCCTAGTGGAGCTAGAAGCTAACAGAGGTAACATTTCTTAAAACAGATAAAGCATGCTCTACAGGCAGAATTCAATGGAATTTGAGCCTTTGAGAGGAGTACTGTAATAACATCCAGGTACCAACAGTTAGAGTAAA
The DNA here is from genome assembly GCA_013396835.1 of Psilopogon haemacephalus. NCBI lineage: Eukaryota > Metazoa > Chordata > Aves > Piciformes > Megalaimidae > Psilopogon > Psilopogon haemacephalus. The sequence continues at coordinate 71,385 of VWZI01002431.1, read as the reverse complement.
TTGAGAATTTAACAGAGGATACTATACTCTCACCAGCTTACAAATTTTCAGACAACTGATCCGTGTTATGTAGCCTCTGAGTATGGCTCCTAGATACTGGGCCCTTTAGTGTCAGTGCATTCCTGCAGCTCTAGGGAAGCTCTCAACTCAGCCAGAGGTCAACAAAATTGCAAGATCAGTACAATCAGTCTTTCTTCTTTGAGGAACAAAACTGTCCAGACTCCACTCAGATCAAAACTTTGTAAGATCTATGATCCAATAACCTCTGTCAGTACAGATAAAATTTTCTTTTCCCAGAAGTAAACAATAAGAAAAAAATTCCGTTTTACCACAACTCAGCCTTCTCCACCAGGCTTTCAGATCCCTGGAGGGCACAGCTGCTAATAATATGTTCTGCAAGTATTTCAAATGTACATGTCTATTTCAGAATTAAAATATAAAGTTTTCTTCATTTGGTTTAGGCTGAAGTCCTTTCCTCACAAAGCAAATAGCTGGGGAAATTAAGAGATGAAGTGAGTAGTTTTACATGGATATAACAATTCATTGCAGCTAAGTCTTATTCCACTGAAGAGTTTCGTGCCCAGATCATTACAGCAGGGAGACAAATATATCTTAAAGACATGTAAGTAGGTCATAATGTCTCCAAATGTGCATTTATTAGAAAACGTAACAACTACAATCACTCAGACAGCCATGTTCAAGAGCCATCAGGAACATAACAAAGCCCCTTGAGTACCTACAGATATTCATGGAGAGTAGACCCAAATAATTTTCTACTTTATGAGCCTACAAGAATGTACTCAGGCATGGTCAGAACACTTTATCATCCCTGTGCACACTGTATTGGTTAAATGTGAGGCACAATCAAGCAGATTGCCTCTATCTAGTCAACAAGAAAATGATGGGCTTAGACAATTAGATAGGATCTAGACAGTAGGCCTCTCCTATAAGTACTGTTTCACTGGTGTATAGTCATATACCTAATCTGTCTTTTGGTTCATGGTTGTTTAAGGTCCTTGGAGTTTTTCAAACAGAATAAGCTTCATTCTTCTGATTTTTCTCCATTCATTTTAGCAGACCATATGTCTTCCTGTCCTTGATCTGCTGCTAGAAACCATGGTGGGACTATCTGCACTTGAGTAATTCATTCTGAAGCCTCATAGTGGTCTGGGCAGTAGGGGTTAATCGCAATGTGGGTTTCAGCTGACTAAAATACTAATATATGCTATAATTCAGTCCTAGACATGTGAAGTAACACATTTTGTGAACAATACAGCAACTAAAAGTAATAGTTTAAAAAGAATGCATGCCAGTTCTGAAGTAAAGACTTAAAGGACAGCTACAGCTAATTTTATTTCTTTGTAATTTTTTGTACATGGTTCACTAAGAGTAATCTGATTATTATACATACTGTATATACTGAGTCAAGTGGAAAGGTTGTGACTTTTCACTAGAAAGAACAAAATTTACTATCTGAAATGTATAGATGTGGAACTACTTTTCTTAGAGTTCAGATTATAAAAGTCAGTGTTGCAGTATGTACTCATTCTAAAGAGGAATTAGATAACATTAGCATAACCCTAGACAGAAATTATCAACAACTGGGATTTTGTTCTGCTTTTTGTCAACTGCAAGGCTGATACTAACATTTCACAGAATTTCATAGAATGGCTTAGGTTGGAGGTGACCTCAAAGATCATCCTCACCATGGGCACAACTTCCTCACCACGGGTAGCGACACCTCTCAACTCAACTCAGATGCTCAAGGTCTCATCTGGCCTGGCCTTCAACACCCCCAGGGAGTAGACATCCACAAGCTCCCTGGACAGCCTATTCTAGAGTCTCATGACCCTTGTATTGAAGAATTCCTTCCTAAGATCCAATCTAAACCTGCTCTCCTTTAGCTTCAAACAATTCCACCTTGTCCTGTCTCCAGACACCCTTATGAAAAGTCTCTCTCCAGCCTTCCTGTAGGAACTCTTCAGGTACTGAATGACAGCTATAAGGTCCCCCTGGAATCTTCTCCAGGCTGAACAACCCCAGTTCCCTCAGCCTATCCTTATGGCAGATATATTCCAGTCCTTGGATAATCTTTGTGGCCTCCTCTGGATTTAGTCTGACAGATGTGTGTCATTCTTATGCTGGGGACACCAGAACCAGATGCAGTATTCACAAAATAATAAAATTGCCAGGGCTGGAAGGCACCTCAAAAATCATCTAGTTCTAAACCCTCTGTTATGAGCAGGGACACTTTCCACTAGATCAGGCTGCCCAGACTCACATCCAGCCTGGCCTTAAGAAATGCCAGGGTTGGGGTTTCTACCACCTCCCTGGGCAACCTGTTCCCTTCTTCCTAACATCTAATCTAAGTCTCCCCTCCTCTAGTTTGGATCCATTCCCCCTAGTCCTATCACCACATGACACCCTAAAAAGTCCCTCACCAGAATTCTTGTATGCCCCTTTCAGATACCATAAAAAATTCTTCTCAGAACCTTCTGTTCTTCAGGTTGAACAAAACCCAGCTGTCTCAGCCTGTATTCGTAAAAGAGGAGCTCCAGTCCTCTGATTATTCTTGTGTACCTACTCTGGACACATTCAAACATGTCCATATTTTTCTTGCAACAGGGGCTCCAGAACCGTACACAGTACTTCAGGTCAGGTCTCACGAGAGGGGTGCTGGTCTCTGCTGGTCACACTTTGATGCAACCCAGGATACGGTTGGTTTTCTGGGCTGCAAGTACACACAGGCAGCTCATATTGAGCTTCTCATCCACCAGCACCCTGAAGTCCTTTTCTTCAGGCCCACTCTCAAGACAGTTTCTTCCCAGCCTATATCAGCATCTGGGATTGCCCTGATCCAGATGAAGGATCCTACACTTGGTTCTTGGTTTTGTTGACCCTCATGAGGTTGGCATGGGCCCACATCTTCAGCCTGTCAAGGTCCCTCTAGATAGCATCCCCAGTGTGTCTGCTGCACCACACAGCTTCGTGTTGTCAGCAAACCTGCTGAGGGTGCATTCAGTGCCGCTGCCCATGTCACCAATTATGTTAAATAAGACCTGTCCCAGTACTGATCCTTGAGGGACTCCACTTGCCACTGGCCTCCACTTGGACATGGATCCATTGACAGCCATTATTTGGATGTGGCCATCAGGCCTATTCTTTATCCTCTGAGTCATCCATCCATCAAACCCAAATATTATTTCAGACATATATTTACATTTAGAAGTATGGATAAAATCACAACAGCTATCACTGTGCTGTGCAGTTCAACAGTATTATTCTTCTGACACAGATGATTATGCCACACAAAGGATACAATACTCTAGATAGTCGAAGTAGACTTTAATATTGAAGAAACGTGAAGATAACAGTTATACCTAAAAAATATTAAATATATCATAAGAACCATCACATTCAAATTATGCTACATGGATATGGCCAGCTAGCTACAAAAAGAAGTAACTTTCATGAATGAGGAACAAATTCATTTGCACTGTATGGTGCAGGACCAGGAATTATTCTTTTAAGTAGATGATGCCAGCACTAGAGACCTATTGTTTTTACATAATGTGTAGTTTTAGTGTTTTCCAGCACAGACACAAACATGAACATCAAAGTAAAAAAACAATCTCTTGAAGAAGCTGCAGTGCCAGGACACAAGAGGCCTCTAGCCATGATTAACACCAAGGCAGTCTTGCCAACTCTGGACTGCAGAGATTGGTTGGGACCACTTATCATCCAAATGTCATGTGGGCATATATATACTACCTACAGCATACTACCTACACCAGTTACCACTTGCTGTGAGATTGTAATTAAGTAGTCTAACTAGCAGAGTGGGCTAATCATCCAAAATACCAAATTACTGCCACTCAGAAACGCAACATTAAATTGCATTTAAGCTATTTTGTGATCTTTGGATTCTGCCACAACTGCTTTCAGAGTCAGCCAGAGAGTAGAGAACTGAATCCAGTCTGAAAAGATGCAAGAAGCTTTAGGAAAATGTAAGTTTAAATTTTTCAGCAAATGTGACTGAATTTATCAGAGGAATGTGTTTCCCATCTGGTAACTGAATTCCTGTGAAGACAGCCAAAAAATTCTCCCTTACATACATCATTGAAAGAATACATTTCCTATAACCAAGAATGCAATGGTTTTGCACACACAACATTTCACAACAGGATTTTTTTTTTTTCCATCCCTATCACATTTTCCATTCCACAAAAATATTTTCACAATATTCTAACTAATAGCTGATTAAAGCAGAAGCAGAAATGGATTTATTTTGTTTATAATCGTCTCTTCTGACATCCATTGACTATGCAGACATAAGGCACTTTGCTTTGCAGTGGCATTATTCATGAGTATGTGTTTCTGCTTTTAGTTTAAATAGTCAAGACTTTTTTTTTTTTTCAAATGGCTTCTTTATTATATTTTGTTTTGCAGGCGTTTTTTGTACCACCAGAATAAAATTAGTATCAACATTTGTCATGAGCTATTGAAGAGAGAGCAGGAATGCAGTGCTAATGTAGCAGTCTTCAGTTTCCATCATACCAGCCTCCGAGCTCTTTCTGACATTATAACACTAACTCAAATATTAACATGTAATAATAAAAATACCATATGGACGTTGCTTGTGAATACTTGTTGAGAATGCTGAAGAGATCATCTGCTCATGATAAATATTTATAACATTGTGCTAAATGATATGGACATTAACTGTAGGAAAGAACATCCGTCAGAGCATTGAAGCTGTGGTAAAGCCCTCCATTTAGTGAAAGCACATTAAAATGCAGCAAGTTTTTGGCCTGATTCTCCATTGTTGTGGACTTTGTACAGTAATTTGTACCATGCAGGTATGCAGATTTATTCTAGTGGAAAGACTGTCACATGTCATGGGGCAAAGGACAACAAAAGAGAAAAAATTGCCAGGATGGATTTGTGATAAAGTTGTTAGAACAAGACTTGCACTAGATACCACTTACTTTTTTTGCTGAATAACAAATCTCTTAGACTTAAATCCTGGTCTTACTGGAGTTGAAAGGAAAACGTCTCTTTATATCTGACCGAGATATATGAAACTTCAAAAGCAGAACTCATTTTACAAATGTAGATACTGTAGGGGTCAGTAAGCAGGTTAAAAGATGTGCATTTTTAAACTTAGTCTATGAAAGAAGTGCTTTGATGACAATATAGTCTCATTTAACAAAGACATTGTCATTTGTTAGAAATTACAGATGTCATTTTTGCAGTGGGAAAAACAAAACCCTGACAATTACTTTCTCACAATTATTCTTGTAAGCATAAAATTCAAGGTTAGCATGCCACTGAGGCACTACACAATTGTAGTTAAGTCAATTGGCTGTTTCCAAGCTAATATGCACAGACATGTATATAGTGATGCAAGTCTATGTGGCAATGGTAACTGGATTACCTAGCCAAGCATCAAATTCTCATTGCCACCTATCAGATATGGAAGATCAATGCCAATGTAGTTTTTATATCTGGGAAATTGAGATAAAGTAAAATAGAAAAGGTCTGGTGAGTGCAAAGAGTCCAGGCTCTAAATGCTTTTGAATTATGGAGAGACCTGGTTTGCAATTCCAGATGTCTTCTCCAAGCCTGAAAGCCAGGTCTCTGAACTGAGATTTTCATCTATTATTTTTATTTGTTTTTAAACACTCTGCAGTTCAGAAGACAGACTTCTGCCCCACTCTTCTGTTCCGTGAATGTTATTGCTATATTTAACCTGGTATTTCATACAACAAGGCTTAGGAATATTATATGTTAAACAGGACAGTAAATGCTCTCACTGGTGTCAATGCTCATATTCTCCTGTTGAGGATGGAAATAGTGACCAACTGACAACTTCTTCTGCTGCTAGTGTATTTTAATTATTCTGACCGGTCACCGAAACATTTTTAATGAGCATTCTGAACATTTCACACACCTACATATGTTCTTTGGAACTCATCAATAAATACATATTCCTTTGAATCCCCTCATATAAATACATAAAAAAACCCAAAACCACAAAAAAACCCCACCCAAAAACCAAAACAAAGTAGTGGATTTACAAATACAATTTTGCCTTTTCTCAATAAGGTTGTTGAGTCCTTCCTATGCTGGTTGGCATCCAAGGTGCAACCTGGTTCTGCATAATCCTGGGTGTACTGAACAGTCTGACGTGGACATACACAGCAGCATCTCTTTGACACCTGTTAGCCAGAGGTTGTTCTAGAGAATAGCTTCTACAGAAATTTATGTTCCTTCTAGGGCAGGTTTCAAATAACTGTGAATACTAACTTCTTGAAGACATTGAGGAAAGCGGTCACAAGCAGTCACATACCATGCACGAATGCAGACTAACAGACACAAACACATCTCTTTAATTTTAAGAACTTTAACAACCCTCTCCCTGGCAGAAATGCTCTGTCATTACATTTTGGTAGAAACAACTTGTTGGCTTTATTGGCTTTTTTTTTATTATTTTTTAAATTCAAGCCTCAGCTTACTCTGGAAACAAGAAATATCTCAAAAGCGTTATGTTTATTTATGTTTAAGCTAAAAGAGCTGTTGCGCGTAAGTGAAGACAGAAAGATGTAGATATATCAGTTGAGAAATAGTTGTGACATCCATTAACGAAAATATGAGGTCTGTGCATAAAAGTATGGAACAAAACACTTTTGCTTGTTTTTTGAAGTTATTTTTTGTATTAAGTACAAAGCCTCTAAAACAATAGGCATGTCTAAGACTATCTCAATACAAAATAATCAAACCAATAGAAACCTGATTTTATTTTTTACAGTGTGTTTGAACTGACGACCAGTGTACTGTGGCTCAGTGATAAACCCTGGCAAATGGGGTTTATAATGGAAACACTGACAGATTCCCTGCTCTCACAGCACCATTGTTATCTATATCATTTCACATTAAACACTCATATCACCTGATAAATATATAGTGTGCTAAATCTGATAAAACTTTTACTGAATCAAACAGACAAGGAGTTGAACATGGTAAACAAGCTTCTGTATCTGATCCGTCAGCTTCAGAAACAGATAAGTAAATAACTGAACATGGTACAGTACATCGCTGTCAGATGATTAAGGTCACCCTTTGGGAATTGCCATCTTCCAAGTAAGACCTGTGTTTGAAAAATTTGGCTATGAGGTTTTAATTAACTATTTTTAAGTGGATTCACAAGGCTTTGACTAAACTTTGTGAATTGGCCAATGTAAATAAAAAGAGATTCCTACATTAATAGGGATGAAAAGAGTGTTTACTTACAAACAGTGTTTGCTTACAAACTTCAACCTCTTCACCTCTGATAGTATGGTCAACTCATTTACACAGAATGATTTCCTTATTTTGGCCCGTATGTTAAGTATTTCTCAAAGGATGACCCAGAAAGTGAAAGCTATTTAGATTAGGAATGTATTTTTCCAAGACAGCTCTTTACAAAATGGAACGAAAATAGTTTCATCAATTTTTTTAATGGTAGGACCCAAAAAACTTCTTTCCCTGTAGAAGAAGATATTATATAGCAGGTCAGTTTTGCTGGAGTGTGAAACATTCTGGTCACTAAAGAACAGAGGCAACACCAAACTACCAAATAGGGTGTCTTGTTAAGCACAGTCTAGAAAGGTGAGCAAATTAGCTTCTGCAAGAGGGAACAGTGTGCTGATTACATGTCAAGTGAGGCTGAACTGTTGGATGCAAGAGTTAATATTTTATGGGAACCTTCTAAACCTGTTCATTATGTAGCTGGGCTTCATGTATTCCTCTGCTCTCAATTTTTTCTATGTGCATTCACCAAGTATGCTTGAATGAGCCACTGCTTTTAGCCAGTTGTAGAATCCAATGGGAATACTCTACCTAGCTGTCACACATATCAATTCTGCAGACTAAATTATACTTTAAGTATCCATACCAGACATGCATTTTCTTCTATACATCACAGTCATGGTTGTCTGCACTCATTTTTGTAGAGAGACAGTAAATTTTCATTTTGGTGCATGCCAGCCAGATCTTAGGACATCCGAAATCTTGCTTTTTACTCTGGTGAATGAATGGTCCCAAAAGCAAGGTGCATGAATCATTACAGGTAGAACTACCCACAGAAAAGGGAAAAATAGGTGAAGTATGTTATCTAGTGGCCTGATGTACACATTTTCAAAAATATTTTTGTGATTAAATAATCTCCTGCTAAGCTGTTACTTCAACTCTCACAGTAAAGTGAGAGAAAGTGAGAAAAGAATAATATTTTTTTTAAAAAGTGAATGGTTGTTTTTTTTCTATGTGAATATATGTTTTAATTTTACTGTGGGAAATCTTATCTGAATTTTACACACTGATTAATATCTTCTTTTTAATTTACATTTTTTGCATTGTTTTCTTCAGAAATTTAGTTATCTAGTCTCTTTTACATCTACTGTCCAATGCATTTTCCTATGCGTCTTCATGGTATAAAAATTTTCCCAATAAGGACTATTTTCATATACATACTACATTGATTCATTTTATGAAAGCCTACTAAAAATAAAAAGGCTACTCTTTATTCAAATAGTAATCTGGGACTTCTCTTTTATTTTGCATCATTTCATGAAGAAAAAAAAAAAAAGTGGTAATTTGAAGAGACATTGTTCAATTCTTCTCCGTATATAATCCAATTTGATGGATAACCTGTCAAACAGATATTTCACCTGAGGACTTGACAAGTTTGTATGACACCATTCAAACCTTTCTTGTGTAATCTCATAATAATTTATATTGCTCTTCTTACTTGACCATAAAGTCTTGTTGGTGTGAAAGATCATCATTAAAATTGGTCTCTCAATGGCACCAAGTACAATAAGAAGAAAAAATCTAGACACATGATCTTCTGCATCTTATTTTGAAGAATATTTTAATTGCAAACATGTGCTTATGGACACACTTTTCATACATACAGTTAAAATAACATTCTGTATGAAGAGATTCCTGAACATTGCAAATCTGGCTTCCCTAGCTATCTATTTCTCTTAGCTCTTATGATTTTTCAAATTTTCCAAATAACATTTTTCAAGATTTTAAGACCTATGCATTTGATTTGGGTTTTGTTGTCGATGCTGTTGTTTATATCTTTATTTATTTGGGCTTTTTTTGCTTGCTTTTCCCTTAAAAAAANAATGAAGAAATTTCCTGAGAACATTCTGTCTGGAGCAGGTTTAGATGAAGATTGTTTTACTGGACTATCAATGACCAACATGAGAAGTGGTATGGAGTAGTATAGCAGTGGGCCCATGAGCAAGCTAAGGATGTTATATAACTTCTGGGAGAAGTTGAGTTGGTGGAAAAACTGAAGGTTTCTGAGGCCATTATAAACACTTGTGGTGGTTTGGCAGTTACCCGCCCCTCCACACTTTGAAATAACCCAGGATAGGACTCAGTTGGCTGGAAATTAAGGATTGAAATTTTATATTTACAGCTTTGCACAATATACAAGCAGTTATTTACAATATGTATATATATATAACAGATATTTACAAATATATACAGTAAAAGGTAACACAGAAACACCACACCCCTCCCAGAGATCAGAAATACCTAAGAGGGGTTTCTGACCACCCTACCACCTTCCCCTCTCCCCAGTCTTATCTCACTATCTGTTGATGAAGCAGATAGACGAAGGTAGATCGGCCAGTGGGATTAGCAGCAAGAAGGAAGTTTGTGAAATTATTCAGATCCAGCTATGAAAGCAGGGAGAGAGAGAGAGCCATGCAGCAGCAGCCACAGCCCAAAGTGGTCTAACTTATCTATGTTTGGGTTACAAGTCATAAACATTTTTTGTTCTTTTTTTCAGTAAATGTATGAGTGAAGTAGCATCATCGGTGTTTTCTTTTCTCAGCCTATAGTCTAATTTCTCATTCAGATCCTCCAATTAGTTCAAACCAGTACAACATTCATTTCAGGATTCATCTTTAGAAATTGCTTCAGAAACCAGCTGTGAGTATGCCATCTGATTCAAAATTAACTGAAACTCTGCAGACATAGCTGAAAGTCTGAATCTTGAAAATATCATTGACATTCAGTTAAGCATTTTTTGGGTGCTTTCTACAAACCTGTTGTTGTGGGTTTACTGCCGACAGAATAAAAATTCTCAAACGAATTGGAGAAAATAATAGAATTATATTTTGGAGAGAGAGATGCATGAAAAAGTTACAGAGCAGATATACAAGTTATAGCAACCCCCTTGAATTTTCTTCCCATCCCATAACTAAATCTATAAACCCCAATGCTCCAAGTCCTTCCCCACCATGCCTCTGCCATTCCTAGGCCCCAAAATAGGCCTACCTGCTTACATATTTACCCGATAATAGCTCCTACCCAGACACAGCTGGAGGGGGAGGAAAAGGAGTGTGAGCTGGCCTTGCCCTGAGCAAATGAAGAGATAGCAGAATTATGGGATTGAATAACATTCTCCTCACAGTCCCTAGAGGAGTTTTAACCCTATAATTCCCAACCTGGGACATTCCACCTCTTATTCAATCGCATAATTTCTGCTCATCTAACTAGAATCATATTTTATATGATCTGTTACCTGAAAAAGACTTAATAATAACTTGTACATACTTTAAACTCAGACTCTTTCTCAATCAAAATCAAACTCCTCTGTGGAACACACTTGATCTTACCACCCTCCTGCATCACCCAGCATACATGTCCTGGACTTACCCCATCAGGAAAAAATAACCACCCCTTGGACAGGTTGTATCCCCATCTAAAGGCAGAAAACACCCATAAATTTTTTCTCCAACAGATCCTTTCCAGAAACAGAGGAACTTTCATCTGCATTGTGCTCAGCAGCACTCAACATCAAATAATGGACAGTCCCAGTCCATCCTCACTCAAATCCTTGCAGATTCTCTTGGCACAATCTAGGTCAGTCCACATATGTCTCAAATGGCATGTCTCCATCCCTGGGACAGTCAAATGGGGCAATTAAATCCAGTCCACTCATTCTTCAAGCCATTGCTCAATTCTGCTTTCTCTTGTAGGCAAAAGCGAAGATTCCTTCTTCGCAGATGAGTTCCATTTCTCTGAGTTCCAGTATCTACGAGAGTCCTGTGCTTCTTGTCTCTTGTGCCAGGCCATCCACCACCCCTAAGGGTTCTGTCCTGCAATTCCTCTGCTCTAGCTTCACAATCAAAAGTGAACCCACCACACCACCAGTCTGTGCCCTTATCTTCCTTACCCAATCTAAACAGAGTATTTTTACAAATTTTATTCAACATTTCCCAACACCTCCCCATCTACCCTCTCAAATAGACAACTGAGGAGGAGGAGGGTCTGGTGGTGGATGGGAACAGAGTGGCTGAATAGGGAAGAAAATCACTCTGGGGTCAGTGCCATTCACCAGAGCCACTAGCAGGCCAGGAGCATCCATCCCTACCTCCATCTCACTGGCTGAAGGAGGCGTTACCCTCAGGGCACCCTCCCAGGCCGTCCCTGATGCTTGAGCTCGGTACTAGGGCTGCCGCTACCACTTTTGCCACTGCTGGAAACTCAGCGGGGACATGTGAAGCTACACTGCCTTTTGCCACTGGTCCTGGCTGGCCACCCTCTGCAGAACCGGGAGGAGTGAGCGAGAAGGGAAGGGAAGCAAACTCCCCCCGCTGCCTGTACTTGGTACCGCCAGTTCTGCCACTGTAAATTCAGGACTGTCTCGTAGCAGGGGGAGTGGATCCCTGTCAGCACTCTCCGCAGGTACCCCAGCAGGACACACTCCAAATGCAGGCTCGCCGTTCATAGCTGCTGCCTGCCCAAAATGGGTATTGATGCATGGCAGTTTCTTGTGGCACCATCAGTTCCTCCCCTGAGTGGGGAGTGGCTGTGCCCAACAAAAGGATGGCGATGACCTGCACCATGGCCGCCACTGCTATCAGCCCACCAACGCGGAACGCCCCGCTCCCACCTGGCACCATCTTTGAAACACCACCCAGAGCCATGGAACCAGGAGAGGCTTCTGACATAGCTGGAGCCACCTGCATTTCCACTGCTCACAGAGTTGCATTGGGAAGGGGAGACATGAATGAGCTCACCCGCTTCGCTCTAACCCACCGTCCAGCTCAGCCTGTGTGGCACTGCCTGGCACCGTGCTGCGGGCCAGGTCCAGCTGTGGCCCCTTGGGGGATGGGGGACCCGGATTGTCCTGAAGTACCTCAAATCTCTCAAGTTGCCACCTGCCACTTGCCTCTCCCCACTCTGTCACCCAAGGCGGGAGAGGCTCATCTCTCCAAGTCACTTTTTTCCAAGCCTCCACAGCCACCACAGGCCACTGGCCATCGGCAGGAGGGGCAAATGATTCCTCTCTGCAAGACTTCCCTCTCACTCCCCTGCCACTTCAGCCCAGGGGGAGAACTCAGAAGCACGCAGCACTTTCTCATGATCCAGACTGTTGCGATCAGGATGAGCACATACATATACACGTGGCAAGACATAGTCCCAACTCTCTCACATCTGCCTGAACTTGCTTCCAACTCTCCATCAAAATCCCAAGAGAAGGCACCATTTTTTCTAAGCTTTAATTCTGTATTTTTCTCCAATTCAAACTATTCAAACCAGTAACTTCTCCCTGTATGGGCTCACCAAAAATGTATCGTGGGTTTACTGCCAACAGAATAAAAACTCTCAAATGAATTGGAGAAAATAATAGAATTATATTTTGGAGAGAGAGATGCATGAAAAAGTTACAGAGCAGATATAAAAGTTATAGCAACCCCTTTGAATTTTCTTCCCATCCCATAACTAAATCTATAAACCCCAATGCTCCAAGCCATTCTGCCCCCAACCCATGCCTCTGCCATTCCTAGGCCCCAAAATAGGCCTACCCGCTTACATATTTACCCGATAACAGTTCCTACACAGACACATGTGGAGGGGGAGGAAAAGGAGAACAAGCTAGCCTTGCTGTGAGTTTATGAAGAGATAGCAGAATTATGGGATTGAATAACATTCTCCTCATAGTGCCTAGAGGAGTTCTAACCTTATAATTCCCAACCTGGGACACCTGTGCATAGGCTACATTTTCACAGCTGCTTTTTAGCCATGATTTCTGCATCTCTGACCCACATATGCTGTAGGTAATAATTTCAACTTTTCATTACTTGTGTCTGTTTATACTACCCAACTTTTGGGGAAAAATATATATGTATATACACATGATTTTTATATGTACATATAAATATTTATAAAGTATTAATATATGTAAATTAATTTATATATCAATCACATCATACTGAGTATCATTATAAATTATTGCATATTGGAGGAATAAAGATATTCCCAAGCAGAAGTAGTAAGTAGTAGAAGTCGCAGTCACTTTAGCTTTATTGAGAACAGTTGACTGGAGTCAAAAAAGAACAGAATTCAAGGGAATTTGCCTACTCAGACACATGTATACAAAATTACCGTAGTACAAATCCTGTGTACCAGGTAGACTACTAAAATCAGTCGTCAGAGACGGCAGTTCCTGAAGTTGACACCTTTGTCTTAGCACACGCATGCAACTAGGCAAATCCCCTAGTCACCTCTGACCTTGGTCCTTCAGGAGCTCCAGTGGTGGTGGCATTCTGCTGTAAATTTCAGGATGGCCAGGCCATGTCCCTTTAGGCGTAACTTCCTTCCCTTCAGTCAGGTTGATCCACATATTTTTGGGTTGTAAGCTGCATCTCTTCAAACCTCTCTTCTTCTGTCATTGGTCATGTTTCACTCAGTCTTCCTCAGTAACAAACAGGGAGCTACGAAATTTACCTCTGCCTGTATGGCAGCAAAACTGTTATAGAGCATGTATAGTACAGAGACAGTATTCATTCCCTGTATGGTATGGCTTCTTGAAAGACATGAAAACATCTAAAACCAATATAACCTCAACGTACTATAGGGCTTTTTCACATCATGATATTAGGCCAGACTGTAAATGATTGACATTTCATGGAACTACAACAAAACCTTCATTTTTTTCTATTCCTATGCAGATTCTCAAAACCCCTACAATGCTTTGGTGCAGTATGTCTTTGATTAATCTGTGGAGGTTAACCATGGGTCAGCCTTAACTCATCTCCCTAAACATGAATGAACGAGCAACGAGTAAATAACAGGGTTTATTCTTGTAGAAAAAGACCCTGATTGCAGTGATGTTAGATTATTAAATGAAGTAGATAGTAGGTAAGTGCTGAAAGAAAAATAATGCAAGTAACTGCTGTGATTTTATTCAAAATGATCACTAGAAGCAGATTGTAAAATCTCCCTTCAAAATATCCTTGGAGTTAAGCAGATAGAAGACACAAAATTTAGAGCTACCATTTTCTTTTACAACACATTTTAGGTCAGAATTCAAGCTACCTAGATTCCCTTTACTAAGCAAAACCAGCATAGGATGGCTGACACCAGAATATTAGGATATGTGAAAAACATGCAGAAAGTACACGAACATATGTGCAAAGGTATAAAATTGAGAATGGCAACAGACAAAAAAAAAAAATCCAGATAAAGTATAAAGCTGTCGTATTTTAAGGACAAATTTTCTAACCTCTGCAGCTTTGCAAAGGATAAATACAGTAGATGAACAAACATGAGAAAGAGAGATAGTTTCAGGCAATTAATAGAAGTATTTAAAGATTTAAAGTTAACAAAGAGACTTAGGTCAGTGGAAACAGAGAAAAAAAATCACATCCAATTTCAAATTAAATCTATTACAAAGGAAACAGTAAATACATAAATAAACCCAGGTTTAGATTTTAATAGCATGGAATTTAGAGAAAAATCAAGATTCTAATAAATTGTCCTAAAAGCACATACAACATTCCAGTACTTTTGATGGTAGACCTTACCTGAAAAAAACTGCTGACTTAATTGCTTTGACTATAATGTATTTTATGTGGTATCCCATTACAAAGGTCCCATAATATGCAATGTAATAGCATTATAGAATGGCTCATGAGGATGAAAACATTGCTCAAATGTAGCTGAGAGAAGCCAAATACTGTAATAAAAATTTGTCTTTAATCTTGTGTATATTATTTGCAAACTGGGAGCATGAGAAACTGAAGTTATAGATAAGAAACTGACTTACAGATTACAAACCAGCCTACGAATTTTACAATTCCTTGTCTATAATAGTAACTAAGTGATGTTGTTTCATTTGTTCATGTTCATCTTCTTTTCGTGCTTTAAAGAGACAAATATTTTTTCTTTCAAACAAAGCCAAAATCAACTCCAAAAACCTCTCACTTCAAAGAGCACTTTCTTAAGATTGGATTGGTCTAAGAGTTCAACTTGGATTTTTTTCTATGATGCAATTAATCTATGATTTTTACACTAAGCTTTAGACAAGAACAGAGTATTATAGCTGTGCTATAAACCTTGAAAAAATATTCTTGTAACAGAAATTATTACAGAAAACACTGTATAATGGCAAAGTATCAGACATCAGAGAGACTTGTGAGTATGTCAACAATAAATACATCTTAGTATTAAAACATAAATTTACTATAGCAGTCTTACTTTATTAGTGTACTTTGAGCTCAAACTTTTTCTTGCTGATGAATATATTGGGCTTGTACACTTCTTTATCCATAGTACAAAAATAAAAATTAAGACTGTAAAAGCATAATTAATTTTTTATGAATGAAAATATATAACAAATAGGAAAGAGTTTAATTCTAATGATTCATGATGGAGAGGTAGAATGGATTGTTGTAAGAATGAGCATTACTATGGCACGTGATTTGCTTTTATTTATTATTTCAAGCATTGATTTACCACAAAAGTGGAGGTTGCTTTTATTGTTTGAATTTCTCTTGTGGAAATGTGATTGGTTTAAAACAAATGCTTCTAATGAGCAAAAATATTAAATGTCTATGAGAATATATTAAATTATAAAACCTACATTTTTATGCTTGACCAGAGTTGCATTTTATAACATTTTAACTCTATAACACAAAAAGGTACCTGGACTAGATTTTTTTTTCTCTAAAAAAAAAAGNCTCTGAGCTCCAAAATTTCTTAGAGTTCACAAAAAGAGCTGTACCTAGTAAGTCTTGCAAGTGGCAAAATAAGAGGTCCAAATAAACAAAAGAAAAAACCCATATGATGTTGTTACTCTGTAAATACTTTTATTTGAAATTAAAACTTAACATGGTCAACACAAGTAACTTCTCCATGTTTCAATTTATAGCCTATACCTGGAGCTAAATTATAACAGTTGTTCTATCACCTAATGACCCCTCCACAGCCAAGAATAAGAATTAAGGAAAGGAGAAAAGACCCATGATTTGAATTGAAAACAGATTTAATGAAACATCAAAACTAACATTAACACAAAGCATACAAAGTTATAGTTAGCGCAGTTAGTATACAGTGGTCAAAGTAAATGAGAAAGCAGTCTTCAGGAGCAGAATCATGAGTGAGCTCCTCCAGAAATAAAGAGTAGCAGAAGAAGGAGGAAAAGACCCCCATACACACACCCTCCAACATGAGTGTGATATTTATAGTCTGGCATATACCTGTAATCCAGCTATGGTCAACTGCCCTGGCTGACTCAAAACTGCTAAAAGACTGCAGATCATGGCAGGTCTATGATTTTGTACCAGTGAAATCAGGACACCATATCAGAAAAGTAGTCAATGATCAAAAGCATTCACTTATTGAGAGAAAACATGAATCTGAGAGGACTTGCACAGGACAATGTATTCTAGAGGTTCCAATTCCTACAAGCACTTTCTAGCTTAACTTTTCTTATGTGAACATCAGTGCTTCTCTGGACCACTAAATGTTTTGTGGGAAGAGTATGATTTAATAAGTAATAACCTATCTTCAGTAAGCATTCCATTTTTGCTGCCTGGAAAACAGAGATTAGCCTTGCTCTGGAAGGAAGTCCTGGCAGAGAAAAAGCCCTTCTCTGACATTTCGCAATGAGGTGTCACATGGCATATCAACATGTGCAGCTGAGCAGCAACATAAACAGGACCATCCCCATCAGCTGTACAAACAGATGGAAAAAATAACCCCACATCTTTGGGATTGAAGTAGGTCAATGGGCCACAAGTATTTATGGAATATTTCCAAAACTACCATTTCTGCTGTGACTTCCTATAGCGTCCGTATCTTAAGTCTATAGATGGAGCTGGTCTCATTGGAGTTACAACATGTTACTAACTGAAGAGAAGTTTGGATTTTCAGAATATTACTTTTTTTAAAATATAAGTTTCCTGTAATTTTTTTTCCACATTTTCACAGATACACAGGCTAATATTCATTAAGCAAGCATCTTTTCTGAAATATTAGTTATTCTTATTGACAAGGGGACCATTTTTAGGACCATATTCAGGAGAGAAGTCAGTAACAGCAGCAAGTGTTTGGTCGTACAAAGTATGTAAGAGTACTGAGAGTGGAGCACTCAAAGTTTAAACATGGCCACACATCCTTTTCTAGCACTAGTCTGAGCTGTGAAACCACAGACACCAAAAATATCTTCACCTTTGTGGATTAAATAAAGCATCCAGTGCTTTATGATTGCTTTCTATCAATGAGGAGAACATCAAAAGCAAACCTTAAGCTAAGCTTTTCATTGAATTTAGGTAATTACAACTAAGAGTTCAAGGATCATATTGATAAGCAGGATATAAATGGATTGATGTGTCACTTTAATGAAGACTCCAAATGTTCTTTACTCTGAAATAAATCCTAATTTCTCTGCCTCTGAATGATGGGTTCAAAAGAATAAAAATACATCTGACGGTAGTAAATGAGAGATGAGATAATTTCAAACACTTAATGAACTGAGACAGCTGCATTGTCTTAAAACTTTAATTTTAAGCTGTATTGTTTGCCTTAGAACCTCACAATCTATCACATCATTGTGCTGCCATATAGACACACTAAATCTATACATTAAGTTGCTTGTGATTTTTTAAAGATGATTGCTTACAAACAACAGCTTCTTTTTAGGCAAAAATAATCCACATGAGCATTTTTCTCCATGTTTAGAGAACATGACCATGTCTAAATTACAGGCACGCAAAAAAAGGTAGTGCTAATACAGACACATTATGAGCAGCAATGATATATTACAATGGCAACTCAATTAGTTGTACAAATTTCATGTATTTCACACCAAAGCCATATAGAACTTTTTTTCTTTCTTTATCTGTTTATTGCATGTACTGCAGTAAGACCAGTTGTGATCTAAGGCTGAATGTACTATATAGAAAAATTTCACAGGGATGGAATACCATAGCCCACCCACTTTCTGCCCTTGAGCAGATTTACACTTACCCTTACCTGCCTATAGATATTTCCAGGTTAAGCAGCTGTGGGGGCTGGTAACAGAAACCTATTTGGATTTCCACTGTCACTAATGAGAAACAAAAAAATATGTCTCTTCCATATGTGACTGATATTGTCATTAAAATGCATAATGGAGATGAGAGAGAGAGGAAGGGAAGAGAGAAATCTTTGCATATGAGGTATTTATGCATGCAAGTGAAAAGAATACAAAAGGTGACAAATACTACAGCCCTGAAGATTTGAATCCTCAGAAATGTCTCTGTATCACTCAAATAAACATTGTCATGCAGACTCTGTACACAGCTTGACATTCAGGGGAATTTTCCATCAGATTTCCATCTTTGTGTACAGTGCAGATAGTAGAAGGGAAAGTTTTTATTAGGCAATAGAGGATCTGAGTAGGAAGCTGCTTACATTATCCAGAAATGTATCCAGAAATGACATGGACTGTGAGAGGAAAAGAGGAACTTAGACTGAAGAGAGAGACTTGCCTCTGCATACAAAAATCATCAGTTAAAAAAGCCTCTGGCATTATATCCTTAGACTGAGTCAGCCACCCATACCAGTCATCCAAATTCCAAAGTTGGCTCTCCTGTTTGCCTTTTATCTCCTCAAGCAAGTCTGCAGCAATTCCTGTTGCTGGCAGCAGCTCTGCTGGTGCAGTGTCTATCAGACAATAGGTGTTACACGTGTTTTCAGCTCACCTCTGAGATCAATCTCTTTCATGAATTGCCTGAACTGTGATATTAAAAATACAAGCCTCTGTGATGGCCATAAATACCTTGAGGAGATTTGAACTTTCCCTACTTATAAGGAGGGTGTACCATCATCACCAGGTTACAGAATCCTTTGGAAATGAGCTACTTGCCATTCTGTCTGTGAAAACAGAACCACCCCAAAGACTCAGATCCAAACACTGTGGAAGAAAGGAGGAGGGGGAAATAAGTTCAAAGAACCTATTTGTTCTGGCAAGAATAACTTTTTGCAGAGGTAGCTCTGTTGGGTCAATTTGTTATTTCAAGATCCTTGGAGAACACAGAATGGGGAAGGCAGTGGTAATTGATTTCAATTGGATCCAATAGTTAGGTAGTACCACAAAGCAGACACCGGGAAGTGCTCCCTGAAATGAAGACACATGAGAGCTACTGGTATGATGCCTAAAATTCAGACTCTCATGACCAACTCAGATAATGTAAATGAAACATTAAGGTTCCAACACGTAACATTCCAACCATCTTAAGACAAATTTTCTGTCCTTTCATGAACTTTTTTTTTTCATTTTGAAAAAAATACTAACTCAAGCTTTTTATATGTCAAATGAATTGGCACTTCATAGCTCTGCTATACAGAAAAAAAAATATATTGTGTTTGCTCAGAGGCATCAGTTGCAGAAGGCTGAAGTTTCTATCCTCAAGGAAAGAAGAAAGGGAAATAATTTAAATCACAGTCTAAGTGGACCCATTATCTTCATCTTCTTTAGCACAGTGAATCTGAAAATGAGCATGTTTTTAAAGATCAATACAAAATGAGCTGCCAAAAATGCAGAAACTACCAGACCCACTTTTAGTATTTTGCATTTCCTTTAAAGCTTCCCTGATGCATTGTAATGGTAATGAAAGCTGTTCTGGTATTTGGTGATATCATATCAACGAAGGCTAAGTAAGCTTTTTTAAATGTCAGAATTCTAGAACCTTATCTCTATTTTGTGCTCAAAGTCTCTCACTTATAGAGAGATTTCAAATTTCTCATTGGAAATTCTTGCAAAGTATGTATTCTAGACCAATTAAATGATTACGTCCAAAACTTTGTTGTGTTACCTCTATCATGGTAATAAAGAAGAATGTATCAACAACTTTTATTGCTTCAAAACTGGCAATATAGTATTAGATTTGCAGCAAACAAGATTGTTGTGAGGATGATGGAGCTCTGTAACAGGCTGCCCAGAGAGGTTAAGAAATTTCCTTCTCTGGAGACTCAAAGCCTGCCTGTGTTCCAGGATGGCCTGTGTTAGATAAACATGCTTTGGCAGGAGGGTTGAACTTGATGATCTCCAGAACTTCCTTCCAACATCTACCATTCTGTGGTTCTGTAATTCTGTGGTCCAGTGGTCTAACTACATTTGTTAGCAATACTGTTGATTACTACACATAAAAGGAAATATCAAACAACTTGTTTTTAATCCTTATCATCTGCCCCTAGCTTTCCCCTTCCAATGTCATTGTCTCAGAAAAGTCTTTAAGAAAGGGCACTGAAATCACATTTTATGTTACATTTAATGCTTGCAAATAAATAGGACATAAGAAGAAAGATATTATGCATTTGTAATTGCCACCTTCTTGTTATAGAAGTGCAGCATGATACAATTATTTGTCAGTGGTTTGAGGGGTTGTTCTGCTTGCTTCAGAGACCACTTTGTCTGGCTGAATAGTTGAAAAAATTGAATGCTTCTTAAGGTTGGTTGCCCATTTTTGTATGAAGGTAGAACTAACCTTGTTAAAATGCATGTTCTTGTGGAAGAAAAATTTCAAAGTATCTTTGTTTCTTCTTGAACTTAATGTTCTTTGTGTTAGTTTCCTGCATTCATGCTATTTTCTACAAAGTATCTGATTCCTGTTGAGAATCTTGAAGAGATGCATGCCATGAAAAAAGGTTTGGTTTTCCTTTTAAGTTAATTTCAGTGCTGTGTGCAGTTTACTGGTTCCATGTAGCTCTGGTTTTGTTTACAGTAGCAACTCTTATATGAAGTGTTCTACATATAACAGACAAAAAAA
The DNA here is from genome assembly GCA_013396835.1 of Psilopogon haemacephalus. Classification (NCBI taxonomy): domain Eukaryota; kingdom Metazoa; phylum Chordata; class Aves; order Piciformes; family Megalaimidae; genus Psilopogon; species Psilopogon haemacephalus. The sequence continues at coordinate 50,281 of VWZI01002431.1, read as the reverse complement.
GTGACAATTAAAAGACAAATAGGAAAATGTCAAACTGAGTAAATTTGTCATTAGCAGAGGAAATCCTCAAATACTGCATCATAGGAAGCATCACATTAGCAGTAATTTCTAACCAACCAAGCAATTTTTTCAAACCTACAGAAATGGTACAGACCAAACTTACCAAAATGAAAGATATAAATATATAAAACTACCCCAAAAACTTTCAATGAGAATCCAACAGCAGCTGACCCAGTGAGGCTTTTGTGCATGCTGGGAATGTTCATACCTTCATGGAGGAGGAAGGAAGAATGCTCTCGCCATTGGCTAGTTAAGTGTTTTATTCGTAGGCATGTTAGTGAATTTACGAGTTATTAAAAATGTGTGACTTCTTCAAGAATGTATACTGAATTGGTCAATTAATGAGGCAACTAATCACACAAATCATGTGTTAAATGGGTCTGCACAAAGTGGATTGAGCTTCTCTTTGATTTATTTCTTTACCTAAAGAGATCATGAAATAAAGTTTTATTTACATAGTTTTGCTATAAATTGGAGAGATATAAATGGACCATGACGTCAAGTCATTTAGTTTACCTGACACTTGCAACCAACTCCTTTACAGAGGTCACACTGGAAACTACAGTAAAATGTGGACTATACATCATCAGGACAAAGCATATACTCTCAGGTGGTAGCAGGAAAACTTTATCACAAAACTGCAGAATCACAGAATGATTGAGACCTGAAGGTCATTTGGGAGGTCATTTGACACAATACCTGTGCTCAAATGAGGCCTTCTAGAGCAGGTTGTCTAGGATGATGTTTAGATGGTGTTTGAACATCTCCAAGGTTTAAGAACCACCAGGCTACCCAGTGATAGTGCTCTAGTCACCTTCACAGTGAAAAGGTTTCTCTTGATGTTCAAGCAGAATCTCCTGTGTTTCCGCTTGTTCCCACTGCCTCTGGCCCTGTCACCAGGCACCACTGAAATGTCTGCTGGCAGCATTCTTCCTCATGCAGCTCAGATTATTAATAGCTGTATTGGTGGCCAGGACACATTGTTAGCTTATGTTCAGTTTGGTGTTTACTAGGATCCCGATGTACTTTTCTGCCATGCTGCTTTCCTCCAGGATTTCTGCAAAGTTGCTGGATATTCCTTAATATATACGGGGCCTGGAGTTGTTCCTGCTCAGTTACAAGACTTCACACTTCTTGTTGAACTTCCTGAGATTCTTGTCAGCACATTTCTCCATCCTATTGAGATCACTTGAATTGTAACAGGACCCTCTGGTATATCAGCCTCTTCTCTCAATTTGGTGTGATTGATAAACTTGCTGAAGCTACACTCTAACCCACCATCATATTGACCCTTGTGGTATGCTCCTTGTTATTGGCCTCTGATTAGACATTGTGCCACCAAACAAAAGCCTCTGGGCCCACCTATTCAGACATTTTTCAACCTTTCCTCGTATAAATGTATTTTCATTAATTCTATTTGGTACATTTGCAGCATCTGCATGATGATTTTTAGTATCATAGTGACACTTAAAATCTGTGTGGATTATCTCTGACAAGCCAAGGGAGAATTTTGAAGACATATGATTACTACTGACCTTTTCTTAGAGATCTGGAACTAGACTCACAAAAAACTTCAATGTGACAACACTGAATGGTTTTTGGTTTTTCAGTCTCTGTCAATGTATTTCTAGTTTCATTTTTCTCAATTCCATTTAAAATTATTATTAAATTCTACTTTTTTTTGGTCAAATAGTCAGGGTATCCATATTCTGAATTTGGTTGTATAACCTTTTGTCCTGCTTAACTTCATACACTTCATGTTTTCCATTCACTTTCCCAAACAAGACCACATGGGACTCCCAGAGTATCAGCCATAATAGCAAAATAGCTGAGAGAGTAAACTTACCTCATATGAAAGACTATTCTTCAATTGATTTTAAAAAAAAATTCTCAAACCTCTAACACTATTTTTTCTTCTTTAATTAAATAATTGCATAATATCATTAGCTACTTAAGTCCTTTTCCACAGATATATTTTTTAATTTACTCAGTTTAAATAGAAAGATGCATAGTACACTGGGAAGCTGTAATACAGCAAGAGGTGTTATAAGTTGAATATTATCCCTAGTGTCTGGGAATTGATATATTTCCTTTGTATCGGTGCAACAAACCTGACTGAGCTTAAGCCCTGCAGCAGCGCACCAAGGGAACAGAGAGCAGTAACAGTGGGAGACTCTGTTTAGGATGAAGGGATCCACGCATCAATTTGACCTGCTGCTCAGGATATTTGCTGCTTTCCAGGGAATCAGATCAGGGACTTTGTGGAGGGAGTAACAAGATTTCTTCAGTCCTGCTCACCACATGGTTCTGCTGCCTTTCAGAAGTATCTCACCAACCTGGAAATTGGGCAGACAGAATCTTAGTGAAGACCTAAAAAGAAAGTGAGAAATCCTGCACTTGGGGATTAATAATCTCACATGCTAGTAGAGGCTGGAGGCTGGCCAGAAGCTGCTTTGAAGAAAAGGACCTGGCAGTCTTGGTGGACAACAGTTTCAAGATGAATCATCAGTGTACTTTTGGAGAAAATAAGGTTAACAGCTTCTGGTCTGTGCTATACAAAACATTCTCAGGAGACCGAGGGAGGTGATTCTTCTTTGCTCAACACTGGTGAGAGAGATGGAGAGCTGTTTCAGCTGTTGGGCTCTCCATGGCAAAAAGGCAGCAAAGAGCAATGAAGATGATAAAGAGATTGAAGCATTTAACATGCAAGGAGAGGATGAGAGAGCTGGGACTAAACAGCCTGGAATGGAGAAAGCTCACAGAGAATCTTATCAATATATGTGAGTACCTTGAAGAGAAAATAAGGGATCCAGAATTTTCTTAGTGTTACTCTGTGAAAGGGTAAGGGCCAAAAGGTAGAAATTGAACTACAGAAAATACCACTTAGATATCATCCAGAAAACTTCTTCATAGTGTGGCTGAGTACACAGTATGGGAATAGGTGTGCACAATGGCTGTGAACCCTTCATCATTAGAGGTATTCAAAACTGAAACAGGCAAAGTCCTGAGCCACCTGCTTCAGCTGACCTTGGTTTGGGCAGAGTGCTTATACCAGGTGATCTTCAGAGCCTCCTTTCCTCCTCAATGTTCCTGTGATTCTATAATTCTATTTCAAGATGTTTGCTTTTATGAGTTTGCCTGGTATGACCTTTTGTGGAGTTCATTATCCTAATAAACCATTAACCTTTACATATATTTGAGCTAAACTACAGTAAAGGTATTGCAGTTATCTTTATAACCTCATAGTGAAATATGCAGTGATAAGTATTATCACAGTAAGAGCCTCACACAGAATACCTTGCAAAGGGCAGCTTTTATTGATGACCACAGACATGTCGTAAACTCCACCAGATAGATCTGGTATACAAAACAGTGTTGTTACAGAGTGACAGAATCCAACAGAGAAAGACCTCTTTCAGAGTAAAACTCCATAAGACTGATGAATGCTTATATTTAAAAAATGTAAATAGAATTCTTTTAACTTTTTAAAGTCTGGTTTCTGTCTTAAACCAGAAATTTTTAATTTTAATTATCTTGACAGATAGATGGCATTAGTAGACCAGATTCTAGCTCCATGGTGGATTGCTCATATCCAAAAGAATATGTATTAGGCAGTTCCAATAGTATTTACATACCATTTAAAAATTACTTGGAAAACCAAAGTGTTAGAAGCCCTTACATGTGAGATGTATAGACTGTTGATATTTAAGGTCTGAGCAGAAAGGGGAGTGAAGAGGGCATTTTCTTTCAGTGGCTGTCACAATCTAATGAATGTAAAAAAGAGTTAAAAAACAAACAAATAACCCACACACACACAACTTTAAAGAAAAAGAAGGGAAGAAGGCAAAACAGTTTGGTCATTTCTGAATTATTCCTTTTTTTCCCAGCTGGGTAAGCTAGAGCTATTAATACATCATTCACTTCACAGAATAGTAATAAATCAGTCCCAGTATAATCTGTTAGTCAGTAAACCATTATGTTCTTTACTCTTCACACTATTCGGCCACTGACCTGGCTTTTTTTTTTTTTCCAGTTAAATTGTGCTTACGATAATATGACGTTAGACATTCTAGCATCAAAGAAAATAGGCCTCAAAGAGAACTTCAAGAGTTTATCATTCTTTCCCCATACAGGATAACTTCCACATTATTCAGACCTGAAAGTTGTCTGCCCAGCCTGTTCTCATAAACTTTCAATAATGATAATTCCACAGTCTCACTAGACAGTCTTTTTTCCATGATTTATAGTTGAAAATCTTTTCCTAATACATAACCTAAATTTCCCTTGCTCTAATTTAAGACCATTACTTCTTGTGCTACTCAAGGCTGACACGGAGAACAGATTATTCTTTTCCTCTTTGTAACTACCTTTTGCATAACAAAGAGTGCTATTTTATATCCCTTCCAGTTATTTTTTTTCCTCAAATCCTATCCTTTCTTCAGAGGTCGTGTTTTCAAGATCTCTACTCATTCTTTCTGTTCTTTTCTGCAGTTTTTCTCATAAGTAACATTTTATTGTAATACAATGTTAAAATGATGAATTCTGAAATTTGAAATCCTTCTAATGTGGAAACCTGTCATTGTGTGAATGCCTAGTTTCACATTATTCTAGTTTCATAAGACAATTTCAGGGGCATAGTGTGTAATAAATTTCAAAATAATAGCTTTAAGCTTTATCAAGTTAAGTCAATCCTAGATTTAGGTGCAATGGTTTAAGGTGCTGCTGATCCCAATAGTCAATAGCTCAGCCACTGAAGTTGTCAATCTGTACCTCAGCTGTAGAATTTGCCCTCATAAATCAGACTATGAATAGCAGCTGTTGAAATATAAGTGCAGATTCACTTCTGTCAGATTTTTTTTATGATGGCAGTAACCTTCAGCAACTGAGTGGAATGAGCAGCTAAAGGCTGCAACGTTTTACATACCACAGCCATTTACTTCAGTACGTGCCTCAAAGGCCTTTAAGTAACCCTAACTAAATCTATTTTGATGTATTCCAAAAGACTATCCCTGCCAAAGAGAAGTGTTTGTTACCTCCCTGAAGGCTGATCACTTCACAAAGCAATCGTGATCATCAGCTCTGATTATATGTCAACTGCTGGCCCAGAGAATTCCTTATATAGGAGACTGAGGAAGGAACGACTAACGGAAATATGGCTGCCTACATCATATTTCAGCAGCTTTCTTCTGTCAGAAGAAAGCATGATCATCTGATGTAACTCTCACAAAGAAGTGAGAACTGGGCTGCAGACACATTATGGAATCCCTACTCTTCCAAAACACTGAGTAAACCTCAGATTCCAGGCAAAGTGAAGTCAGATTTGTAAGAATGGATGGAAGGAAGTGTCAGGGGTATAAGAAACTTTTTTTTCTGACAAAATTGCTACTGTAAGCTGAAATAGCCATAATAATGTGATAGGCATAATGATATTATTTTGTTCTATTATCACTACACAAACAGTTCTGCAAAAAGGCTCAGGCTTCAAAGAAAATTCAAGCATTTCAATCCATTACCTCTCTTTTTACCTATTCTCTCATTTCCTTGTGCTCAAATGTTTTATAGGCTCTAATCCTCTACATAGCTACCAGCACTATAACCCTGTTTTCTTGGAAAACTGTGGTTAATCACAAGTTGGACTTGTTTTTCTGTAATTATTTGCTCTAATTCCACATAAAAGCTTTTATGCTTCATAAAAAGGTATTGAGTTCCCAGCCAAAGGTACTTTTTCCATAGGTTTCTTCCAAGTGTGTTAGATAACTACACTCCCATTATGCTCAAAAGAGGTATGTTCAAGCAAGCCAGTGAAGAACTTCTCCATTTTGTAGACTGAACCCACATGAATCTTCAATCAATTAATTCACATTTTTTATTGAGGTTTCACAACAGGTTCTGGTTCCTTCAGGCTAAGGACTACAATATATGACTAGTTTTGACATTATATCATACTTAATGACATGAAAAATGTAGATGAGAAGTAAAAAAAATCTAAATTTAGATAGCGTTAGGATATTTTAAGCCCACAAATGCTGCAGCAAACCACTTGGTATTTAGATAATGTAATTAAAATCCAAGGATTCAAAGTGGCTTACTAAACTTGAAATATTTGCTTTATACAATTTCAGTACTTTCAACTATCAAGTATCCAAACTGTCAAGTATCCAAAACATTAGATCCTTACAATCCCCTCAGGGACCTTTACTGCAGGGCTTAGAGAAGTATTCAATTGCAAAAATCTCCAAAAGCCAAAGTTCACTGGAGCCTAATTTTGGACAGGAGATGTAATTTTCTTTTCACTTTCATGTTTTCTTAAGAATTCTCAAGAAAATGTACTTACATCCCTCTAGGAGTGCAACATTTCTTAATGTATCATGTTTGACAAAGCAACTGCAACTTTCCAGTATCTGTGTAAACTTTCTTGGTATTTGCTTTTCTGCAGAATACGTATAGAATTTCAGTCACTTATGCTGCATCTTAAAATCACTTATAACTTTTTTTTTTTTTTTAATGCCTTTTAACACATTTTTTGCTCCTGGAGTTTTTCTAGTTTGTTCCTGTTATTTTAAAAGGCAACTAGAGCCAAGATCCAGATATCACATTCCAAAATGAACCTGCTGTTAAATGGAGTCCATGAACATGAGGAAACACTGAACAAAGCAATGATTTAGAAAATTTCCATTCCCTAAAGTAAGAATTTACCAGAGTAAGTTTCTCAGCAATTGCCTAAGCTTTGCCTAAAATATTATATTTCTCTTTCATTAGCATTTTGCTTTTACTGTTATTGTTTAGTACTGTATCAGAGTAGCAATTATTTATATGAATATTGCAATTTCCATATTCATCCCTCTGAAACTTTTGCATATCCAATTCACTTTCATGCTGAATTAATGTCACTTTCTATGAACCAGTTGCTTTATTGCACCTCATTTTATTGTTTTCAGCCTAGATCACAGCCTGCACTTAGTCTTTTCCTCTGAAGAGTTTGTGGCAGTGTTGAATCAGTTTGAGGTGGATTGAAGTCCATTCAATCACTAAAAAGGAAATTAAAACATTGTAATGCTTAAATCACTAAATGGACAAGAGTATAATTCCTAGAGCCGTTGATCGTTTCTCAAACAAACTTAGTTTGACATTAAGTGGAGTTTGCCTAACTAAAGAAAGGGAAGTCTTATTGTCTGTCCTCATGTAAAAGAACTTACTGTTATTGCGACATGGTACTGGGTTTATTTAATGTTTTCATCAGATATTTCTGGAAAGAATTGGGAGGTGTCTTTATGAAAAAGAGTAAAACAGAATACAAAAATTTTAGGATGTTATTAATTTTATTTTCTATTCATCAAAAGTATTAATATGGTAGCTCTCCTCAGCGATTCAATGAAAGGGTTTATGTAAGTGTGCTTGGATCCTTGCTTTTGCAATGTATTTGCTTCCTGAATAAAATCTGTATATAAATAAATGACAGGAGAGAGGAAAGGCAGCAATGAAGCTAGGCTTCTATCAGCAGTAATCACAGAGAGGAAATGATGCAGTAGGCACAAGCTTAAATATGTAAAATTAAATTTAAACACAAGGAAAAGCCATTTACTGTGGAAGTGGTCAAACACCCAAACAAGCCACCCAGAGAAGTTGTAGCGTCTCCGCTCTTGGAAATATTCAGTAATGAGCTGAACATGGTTCTAAGAAATGTGCTTTTGCTGACTTTGTTATGAGTAGAAGGATTGATCCTGAGTACAGGACCTCTAAATATCTTTCCAACTTCAACCATGCTGTAGTTTTGTGATACAACATTCAGATAGGTAATTATTTTTTGGTACTTCAAATAAGAGACCCCTGGTGAAATACATCATAACACATGAAACAAGGTTTCATTCAGGAATTTAAATTTCTCCTACACTCAGGGATCATATATACAGCCCTCAAAATTCATTGATCAGTAAAGAGAACCAATAGCAGGTCCTACTTTTCCTTTCCCCTCCCCCCCCAACAGTTGTCCATAATTAATGCATGGTTGCAGATTTCCAAACACAAGCAGATATTTCATGTCCTCTTAAATGTTTGTTGCTTTTTTTTTTAGCAGAGAGAAAATATAGTTTATGCATTGCCGTGGTAGACATGAAGGGTCAAAATAGGCCTGTACCTGTGCTGGCTTACCCAGACAAGTTTTTCTGCCTCCTCTCTGGTTTTGGGGAAGAAGCAACAGCAGAAAAAAAGGGACAAAAAACATGGTGCCATGGAGTCTGAGCACTCTGGCTTATATAAGTTGTTTTTCTCTTGCTTGTACCCCGGTAAACAAGTTGCATGCATTGGCCTTGTGCTAAGCGTGTGCTGGGCCTATGCTCTTCCCCCATATCATATAAGCTAACCTATGCTTTCACCAAAATATGGTAAAATTTGGCTTACTGCCACTAATTGGATATGCTAATGTCCAAAAGGATCCAAGCAATCTCAGGCATTGATATTAAAAGCAGATAAGCAGATAACACAGTATGCTTTTGCCATGCTTATGCTACTGCCATGATTTTGCCATTATTCTGTGTTCTGCTGTGTCCATGCCTGCAATGCCTTGTTATTGTTATATAGCAATATAAGCTATAGTCCACCCTGGAACCACTTCAAGTCTTTCCAGGAGCAACTTGAATAGTCTTCATGCAATTAGCAGCATGAGATACACATCTGATGAGATACATCGCAAGACTGCCTGCACCTGCCAGAGCAACCTGCATCTCCTGAAGACGAGCAAGCCTGAAAGGCATGCAGATTGTTGAAAAGCCAGGAACATGTCAGAAACCATCTGCACCCTCTCTTCTTCCTCCAGCAGTCTATGGAACCTAGGGTGCACCAGTCTCAGCCACAGCTGCAGCTGCAGCAACAGCAGCCAGCGGTCAGACCAGCCAGAAACCCTGCAAGCGTTCTGTGTACTTTCAATTTATTGATAATCCCACAAGATGGGAGAAGTAATACTTGTGAGTAAAACCTGAAGCTTTGCATATTGACCACAAGAAATCTCTTTCAGTGTTAATTAGTTATAATTAAATTGTTTATGCATATTAATAGTTGCTACTAGATCTAGATGCCATTTATGTAATTGTTCTGTAACTATTACAATCAAACTGGTTTAATATCAAAAATAAGTGGTCGGGGGTGGAAAATTTGGATATCAGAAATTAATGAACAATATTAATTTGGAAACTGATCTCACATTAATTAATCATAACCCCTCTACCACATGCATTTGTTACTAGGAAACTGAACCCACCATTGAAGGGTTTACTATTTGATATGCAAACATCAAATTTTAATAATGACCACTTATCTATGAATAAGAAGAAGCACTTCTCGATATCATGATCCATTCCTTGGAGTCCTGTAAGGACACATGGGCTTTGAAGCACTGCATGAACAAATTTATGCCAGACCCATGCAAAATGAAAAAAGTAAGAAAACTGAAATATTATTTTCATAGCTTCAAGCACAACTAAAGTGAAAGACAAATTTAAGGAAGTCAGCTCTTAACAAAAGAGCATTCAAATTAATTTCAGTAAAATATGTGATTGCATTGATTCACCAGTATATACCATTGGCATTAAACTGCCACAAGACCAGTGTAACTCATTAATTTATTAATGTTTTGTACAGATGGAGTTTGTGGTCCACGATTTTAAGGCTGAGAAATCTCAGTCTCTTACTGCATTTTCTGCATCCAATTTGTCATACATTGAAAGGAGAAATATTATAAAACACATAGGGTTTTTTTTTTCCTTTCTAGGAACTCACAATAATGCTTTCTACAGAAAACTTCATGCAAAGTAGTACTATATTCAGAGAGAAGATAATTCATTTTTCTATTGATTCTGCTCAAAGACATTTGTAAGCTTGACTGTCACTCATTGCCCTAACTGTTGATCTGGCACAATCACACACACTACAGTGAGAAAAAAAAAGAACCTTTTAAGCCATTAAAGTTGTATCGTCCCTTAGGGAACAATTTCTCCTTTTACTAAAATCAAGTGAAATAATACTGTTTTCTTTTACCATCTAAAATTGATTTGAAAATGGCAAGTAACCACACAAAATTATCTGAGATTGCACAACTAAATTCTAAAATGCCTCAACAGAATAAATCTTTCCAGCAGTAAGAATTTTCCAGGGACTTTGGAACCCATAATATGTTTTTAGACAAAAATAATACAAATGTAAACTGAAATGTCCACAGTTTCTGCCACTGTGCAGATTATTCCAACAGAAATGTAGATAGGAATTTTGTTTCACAGAAGATGTAACTGAGACAAAAAGAGTCAAACTCCGCTGACCTTGCTCCAGCCTCAGGTAAGTGAAGCACACATAAATCTGGCTTTCAATGACAACTCCTCTGAACTAAAAGAATCTGATTCTTTTAACCTCAGTTTACAAAACATGAAGATAGTACAGAGTCACAGAATGATAGCAGTTGGAAGAGAGCTACAGAGACAATCTAGTCCAAATAGATGCCAAAGAAGGTTTGCCCAGATCACATGTCACAGGAATGCATTCAGGAAGTTTCTGAATTCCCAGAGAAAGAGACTCTACACCTGTCTAGGCAGCCTGTTCCAGTGCTCCATCACCCTCAAAGTAAAGAAGTTTCTCTTTAAGCGAAACCTCCTGTGTTCTAGTTGTTGCCCCTTGCTGGCTAGTGGTGAACCTGACCACTGGGACTGCCAGGGCCTTCCCCACAGAGCTACTTCTAGCCGATCAACCCCTAATTTGTACTGATGAAGCACAGATACAGGCTGGGTGGTGAGTGGCTGCAGAGCATCCCTGAGGAAAAGGACCTGGGGGTCTGGGTGGATGAGAAGCTCAACATGAGCCAACAGTGTGCCCATGCAGTCCAGACAGCCAACCGTGTCCTGGGCTGCATTAAGAGAAGTGTGGCCAGCAGGGCAAGGGAGGTGATTCTTCCCCTTTACTCTGCTCTCGTCAGACCCCACCTCGAGTACTGTGTGCAGTTCTGGAGCCCCCAGCACAAGAAGGACAGGGAACTGCTGGAGAGAGTCCAGAGGAGGGCCACAAAAAGGATCAGAGGGCTGGAGCACCTCTGCTATGAGGACAGGCTGAGAGAGTTGGGGCTCTGCAGCCTGGAGAAAAGAAGGCTTCAAGGAGACCTTATAGCAACCTTCCAGTATCTGAAGGGGGCCTACAGGAAGGCTGGGGAAGGACTGTTCACAAGGTCTTGTAATGACAGGACGAGGGGGAATGGGTCCATACTGGCAGAAGGGAGATTTAAACGGGTTGTTAGAAGTTCTTCACAGTGAGGGTGGCAAGACGCTGGAACAGGTTGCCCAGGGAGGTTGTGTCTGCTCCCTCCCTGGAGGTGTTCAAGGCCAGGCTGGATGAGGTCTTGAGTGTCCTGATCTAGTGGGAGGTGTCCCTGCCTATGGTGGGGGGGTTGGAACAGGATGATTTTAGGTCTCTTCCAACCTAAACCACTCTATGATTCTATGATTTTTTGCCTCCCCAGCTGCAGGACTTTACACTTGCCCTTATTGAACTTCATGAATTTCACCTCTGTCCAACTCTCCAGCTGACTGCCCCAGGTCTCATTGAATTGCTGCACAGCCTTCTGGTGTGCCAGCCACTCCTCCCAGCTTGTATCATCAGCACACTCTGTCCTTCGTCCAGGTCACTGATGAAGATATTGAACAAGTCTGGGACCAGTACTGACCACTAGGGAACACAACTAGCTACAAGCTTCCAACCAGATCCCGCACTGTTGTTCATAACCCTCTGTGCTCTGTTGTTCAGTTAGTTCTCAATCTCTCAATTCAATTAATTGCCCACTCATCTAGACCACTGCCAATTTACAGTGTCTCTAATGCAAATGAAATATCAAAATAAATGTTTCTCCTAAGTGTGCTATATGACATATATTTGTTGGTTTTAAAAGTAGGTTTGGGACTTTTGTCTTTATACTATTTGGATAAAAATTAATTGCATTTACTTTGCATCTGTCACATCACATGTTCATTCTGTTCAAAATGTTCTCTGTGTGTTTGTTGCTGAAGTCTCACCTTTCTCTTCTTCATGTATTCTTTTCTCCGAAGATTTCGTCTGAACACAAGAATTTTCAGAATATATACAATTATTAAACTAGTGGGAAAGATGTTATTTCCAATCCTGAATAATCTTGCCAATTTGATAAGGCTGTACCTCGGGTTTAGTTTCTCATAAACCATAGTGTGGAACCTATTTCTACACGAACAAGGTATGAACCTAAACACTAGGTTGATTTATGATGCCAGTAAAAACAAACAAACAAAAAAAACCAAACAAAAACCCCAACATAATTCTCTTCTTTTCTGACCACATTACAGGTTTAATCATATTTTTTAGTCAGTAAAAGCAAAAGAATCTCAAAACCTGGATGCAAACACTGCAAATAAGGTAGCTATTACAAGAGCCTGAAATCATGCAGTATATTTAGAACTTCATATGGCAGAGTTAAGAGCATTGTGATATGTATTTCCAGGTAGAATTTCTAATGTATTTTCCTGATGGGAAAGCAAAAAAGGAAGGTGGAGTAAAGAATATCAATGTTGCAATAATATTGATTGTATTCGTTGAAGCACATAATTGTTATAATTATGTGCTACATTTACAAGGCAAGAAATCAAAAATCTTTTGTTCTTTCAAAGCACAGTTGTTTTAGAGATCAAACTAAATTAATTCAGTTCTGCACCTTTATGTGGAAGAAAGCATACTTTTCCAAAACGAATTTTCGACCACAAGGAGGTATAGAACGTAATCTAATAGACATGCATATTCTGCAAATATGATGTGGTGGATTTGAGAAATTATGCCTCAACTTAAAATTTACCAGACCAGCTCAGATGGCTTGGAAGTAAGATAAAGCTGTATTTTACAGCACGCTAAATTTACAAGCATATATACAAAATATACTTACATGTATTTACAATTATATAAAATTTAAATATCATACAAAAACCAAATCCTCACCACCTGGACAAAGCAAAGCACAGAAGAAGCCAATGCCACCTTCTCTCTCCACAGATAATAAACCAACAAGATCTCAGGTGTTAATCAGTTCTTTCAAGGTTAGTATTCAGCCATGCACAGAGGAGCAGTGAAGGAGGTGGAAGGCAGAAGACAAAGGGAACAAAGAGTGAGAAAATTTTTATGTGTTGCTATTTTATCACTCTTAGCAAACCAGTGAATGATATAGACCTTATCAGTATTTTCTTTTTACAACCAATGCCTTGCCCATTCACTTCATATTCTAAATAATGTCCAGAAAGTTCCTCTCTCTTGTTTACAGTTTAGAACCAAAATAGAGTGTTAGTTCTTAAACTGCTACACATGGTTACCACTGCAAGTATTCCAAAGTGACACAAATCCAGGTCTGTTTGTTTACACTTAGGTCCATGGAAAAGCCTAGGTTCTACTATGCATAGTTGTGCACACTGTAGTGTCCAGGCCTGACTTCCATGGGGACTGTCATGACCTGGTTTCCTAAGCCAGTAATGCTTTACTCTGGAAGATAACAGAAATTATTTCAAGAATTAACATTGTAATTTGAAAACTACAATATCATTCATCTGCTCAGCAACAGGACAGAAGAAAATCAGATACAATGAACATTCACAGCCTTAGCTGGATTTTTGCCTTTTCAGAATGATAAATCATTTGTCACTTCCCTCCCAATAGACAAGTTAGAAAGAACAGTATTTGTTGTGCACTTTCTGAATTTACATTTTCTTCTTTTCCTGCATATTCCCTTTATCTCATTATCTCATTCAAAAATAAAAGCAGGGACTTGAGCCTCAAAACAATATTTTTTACTCTATAATTAGTTTTCACAAAGTTGAAAATTATATGGGTTAATATTAATTTCTCAAACACAGGGAAATCTTATAATTTTACCATACTGCACATGTTATTTAATTCTTACATCAAGAAATAGAAGCATCTGTTATGCTCAAGTTAAAATAAACTTGCTGTTGCATTAAAGTATAAGCAGCTGTAATGGTAGTTAAAAAAAAAAAAGCCTTGTAATTTATGTATGAAATGGTATTCTTCATATTTAATGACTAATCATTAAACCAAAAATTAAAAATAATAGTGCTAACCTTGCTGTAGTAAAATAGGATTTATAATTAGCATTAATGTTCGTAATAGCAATTTTTAAATGAAAGCTCTACAAACAGCTGCTTTACTAAATAACTTCTCATTGTAAAATATTCTTTATTTGGAGAAGTTATTTACAGTAAAAGCCTCACTGGGATGCAATACTTTCAGGTTCTGGATTGCTTTGTTTACTTTGCTTACCTTTGTCTGTGTCCATAAAGTTAATATTAGTTTAAACCTTATGCTGAAAATGGATACTGAAACACCATTGACTAGGTTAGAAGCCAGTGATTCCATACACACAAAGGAAATGGTGAAACACTGATGGCAAAGTAAAACGTAGCAGGATTTAACCGCTCTCTGTTTACGGCTGTAAATAATCTTATTAAATCCAGCAGAAGTTGCACTTCTGCACCAATACCTCTGAAAGCAGAACTTAACACTGACATTGATGTCATATGGGGAGTGGAATTACATCCTGTATTTCTTCTGTTCTTCTCTGACTTTGACATTAATTATGGAAAAAAAATTAGAAATTACTGCTGATCATAGCAGTATAAAACTCTACCTCTACTCTCTACACTTAAATAATTAATTTAGGTAATTTCTTTCACCTTTGTTCAAGAATAGAAGAAAATAAGAGAGCTTAATCACAAAGAGTTCCTTAAACTTTAGCTGAAGTTATGCTGACCACCTAAAGTCACAGAAACCTTCCTCACAAATGCTACTGGATAGAGTTTAATGAGGTGCTGCAAATAGAAAGTGCCAAGTAGTGGGCTGAAGGGATCTGTTCACTTTTTCTCTTGATACACAGAAGGAATAATATTCTGAAATTATTTAGAGATTGTAGTTATTGACAGTGTCATCATAGTTTTATTTCAAATATTAGGAAAAAATATATATTGTAGAAGCCTACTTCTATTAATTTCTGTTTTCATTTAAATGTCAAGGTTAAAATAATAGGCAATAGATCTATGCAATATTTTTCTTTTCTCCCAGAAAAAAAAAAATTCAACAAACCAAACTCCCGACCCCCACACAAAAAAAAAAAAAAAAAAACCAAAAAAATTATTACAGTATCTCTGAAAATAGCTGTACTTAAGTGAAATGGCAATTTTTCTTTATGCCTGATTTTTAGCTGCCTATGTTTCAGTTAATCCTTTCAAAACACAAAACAATAAAGTCCACTGCTGAAAGTTCTTATTAAGAGGTTCCATGGGAGTAGGCATCTGATCTACTGTTTGTGTCTGATTTCATTTCAACCTGTCTTGGTAGGGCACAAATCCTGCCCAAATCAGTTCAAACTCCTGTTCTTTCCTCCTCCTGTTGTAAGGTCTGGGAGTAGCAGGTGAACAGGTGATGAGGGTTTGAACAGAGAAGCCCTGTGCCACATGATCAAGTCAGGTGATCAAGTCCCGTGTTTTGATGCTGTCCCTCAAAGTGTTAGGGTCGAGACCTGGGCACAGGATTTTGAACCTATTGGCCAAAACAATGGACACTAATGCCTATTGGCCAGTTTCACCATTCAAAATATGGTATTTAAGGGAGCAGTTTCTTATTTTCTTGCTGCCTTTTGTCGGGACCGGACTTCTATTTGCACCTCTTTCACAGCAGCCCCGTGTTTGCAGCGTGCGTTGCATTGCAGCCTACAGCAGCAAGGCAAGCTCTTTCTCCTCCTCTCTCTGGGAACTCTATACCTATCGGGTTTGTGAGTAATAGGTGGGGTTAGGATTTCCCCTGTTAGCAGGCTCCTTGTTTCCAAGTTTCTGACTGTTTAGGCTGTTTAAACTGTTTAATTCAGTGTTTATAAGCAATTTTGTGCAACAACCTTGCTGACTGAATATCCAAAGAACCCCAGGGATATTTTCCTGAAATCTCAATTATTAATAATAATAAAAGATTAATAATCACAACATAACCAGTGCTAGAATAACAATATAAGAAAATACATATATTGTATAAATACCTGGGAAGAAAGAGGTAAAAATTCCGATCTGAATTATTCTTATATACTTACGTGAATGGAAATATTCACTGATTTCTTTGAAGATCTTTTAATGTACCTAAGATCAAAACTGAATACAGAGGAGAAAGAAAGAACATAAAATTTTTTTTTAATAGTATTTTTAAGGTAAGGTAATTTTCAGTAGAAAAAAAAATACTTGAAATCTATTGCTAATTTAAAAAATGTTTTAAAAAAAAAATTGTTCCTGCATCTGTAAAATTTATGCGACATTTGGAAAATGAATTTTATGACAATGGTTGAGATTACACTGGGATGAACTTTTACATTAGTAACAGCAAAAATTTGGATATATATACTTCTTTCATATCAAAACAGAAAAATATTTCTGAAAATGTACATTTTATTATGAATTTATTCTAGTCTTTTTATATATTTAGCATTTGAAAGCAAACAAGTTCCTTAGCAATTACATGGATAAGACATATTCAAAACCCGCTTTTGATTACAGAGAGAAATATATTTGTACTTTATTTAGAGAGATGTGACAGCAAAAATGAACAATAAAACAGATTTGCCAGTAGGGCTTTACTTTAAACTGGTTTGAAGAGGATTCTGCCTTTAACTGCACACAGTTTTCTTCAAAATTAGGAATTTTTATGCCTGCTGCACAAACCCAAACTGACGTAGAAACCTTTATGACACTGAGTATAGGGAAAAAATATGCTTTCATCCACTTCTTAACAATGTCTGTGTATGTATATAGATACACACACATTTTGTATATATATATATTATATATATATCTTATATATAATCATGTGTGTATATGTATGTGATTTCATCTATATATATATATAAAATAAGAGTGCAAAAGTGGTAGCGCCAGGCTCTTTGCAGTGGTGGATGACCAGCGAACAGGACTAGAGTCAGTAGGCACAAACTGAAACACAGGAGTTTCACTCTGAATAAGAAACACTGCTGTGTGATCAAACACTGACACAGGTTGTCCAGGGAAGTTGTGGGGTCTCCATCCCCTGCAGTCCTTTGCAGCCAACTGTAGGTGGACATATTTGGGCAGGGTTGTTGGATCAGATGACCTCCAGATGTCCAGAGGCAGCCTAGGTGATCAATTTAAACTTGAAATCTGATATTAGAAGACGGAACTTAGTCACTTGAATGTCTCAGTGACTACGGAGGTCCTTCAACACTGTGTCCTTATCTGGTCTCAGTGGCTTTCTTCAGCCCGGACAAGAAGTCTATCTTAAAGGTAACAGAAGAATCCTGTGAGGGATGTACAACCTTCCTCTGTAAGGGAAGACTTCACATTTGGCAGTTATCCTGAGAACCTTCCTTCACTGCATCCAACACGTATAAAGCATGAACATTTAAAATGTGGATACCATACAGATAGTACATAGAGATATGTAAGCATAGGCATGTCACTGCAAGGAGTAAAAAAAAGTAATTTACAAATAAGTTAAAGGACTTCCTGAAGTCTTCCCAATCTGAGAACTTAGTGGAAAGCCAGTAGAAGGCAACACATGATGACAAGGTATTTGAGAGAGCTGACAGACTCAAAGGCCATTCACCTCATGTTCATGACTCCACATAGTCTAAGTCAGCATAAATTAAATTCTGTGCTACTTGATAAATCTCCAGTGACTTGGGCACTAGTAGCCTCATTATAATGGCTCCTGGAGAGGTGCCTTCATCCTTTAAACTTTTGTGAAGTTAATTTGAGGAGCTGGAGATTGAAATGAGCATAATTAGCAATCAATTTATTTTATCACTGAAATATTCTGAAGCCATGAAGATTTTAATTTGAAAGGACACAACCAGGCATGTTTTCCTCAGGGATTAGAAATTTTAAAAATAGATGTTTCTAAAGCTACCATAGGCAGCGCTTAACTAGGCTGAGAATAGCTTATGTAACTTTCTTACAGTAATTATTTTCTTAAAAATATAAATAAAATAAAACAAAAAAAGTACAACCAAACAACCACCTGTGGGAGTCCAGGGGAGGTAGATAATAAGATGTTTTGCCGGCCTTTGCATCTATGTGAAAACGGATGGGAGGTTGGAGGTAGCATGTGGGAATCCCAGGGTGGTAAATGATAAAAGATAGCTTGTTGAACCTCCAATCTGTGTGAGAAAGGATGGGAATGTGGTGTTAATGAAAAACCATATTGGTGGAGAATATGGGAAAGTGAATGGGAAAAACCACCTGTTAGAGTGAAAGGGTAACCAGTGGATCCAAAGAGTTGGTAGGCTGTGAGAAACGGGAGTAAAAACATGTACAGACATCTCAATAAATAGCCACCAACTGAGGCCATTTGGCCCACCTTCATTAAGTGGCCACCTCTCCACAAATTGGTCTATCAGCTTCTATTTCAGTTTACCACAGTAGGTGTCCTATTAGGGCATAAATCCTGCCAAATTAGTTCAAACTCCTGCTCTCCTTCTCCTGTAGAAAGGTCTGAGGGTTGACAGATGTGAGCAGAACTTGAGGGTTTAGCCCAGGAAAGCCCCGAGGGCTGCGTGGATGACACATGATCAAATCAGGTGTCTTGTGCTGTCCCTCAAGTGTTAGGGTGGACACCTAGGTGCAGGACTTTGAATTCATTGGCCAAAACAGTGGATGTTAATGCCTATTGGCCAGTTTCACCTTTCAAAATAGTGTATTTAAGGGGGAAACTTAGAGCCATTGTTCCCTTTTTTCTGTTCTCTTTCACCTAGACAGGACATCTATTTGCACCTCTTACACAGCAGCCACATGTTTGCAGCGTGCATTGCAGCCTGCACCAGCTGCAAGGCAAACATTTCCTCCTCCTCTCCCGGGACACTCTGTATCTATTGTGTCTGTGAGTAAAGCAGGGTTAGAATTTTTCCTGTTATCAGGTTCCTGTTTTCCAAGTTCTGACTGTTTAAACTGTTTAAACTCTTTAATTCTGTGTTTATAAATAACCTTTGTGTAATTGCCTCTTGTTGACTGAACATCCAAAGAATCTCAGGGAATTTTCCCAATTTTTAAAATATTAACAATGAGAAATAATATTAATTTTCAATATTAATAATTAATAATAAATTGTTAATAATTGTAATAGCAGGACTGGCAGGATTGGGCCCACTATATAAGAAACTCACGTATCTAGCCACCATCACCAAATATAAATCAATAAAGACATAAAATTAAAAAAAAGAAAAAGAAAAAAAAGGTAACAAACAATAGAGTTTACATGGCTGTCTTCCACTCTGGGGATTTAATGTATTGTCGTGTTTTGGCCCTAATACACTTAAAATCATTACAGAAATTTTGCATTCAAAAAGTATTTAAGAAAAATTTTAGATGAATGAGACAAAATGTTGACAAGAGGCTGAAATGCTACCACTTAATTTAATTTAATCCATCCAGTCACCCAAAAAGGCACTAGCAAAAATGACAGCTTATCTTCTGCTCTCATTATAGTAGTCATTAGACAAATCTATTCCTTAATTCTCCGTTTCATTACATATTCTATGAAAGTTTCTTATTCTCATCTTTAATTACTTCTTTACATCACTTTCCATTTTGATTTTATTTTTCCTTTCTGACTTTACTTATAACAATTCACTTTAGTACTTTCTCTCTCATTTTCTTCCCCCACGCTTCATATGAAATGCCTGTATTAAAAATAAATAAATAAATACATACATAAAAAATTAATCCATTATTTTCCTGCCATCCTAATCCCTCCTCACAATTTCTCTTACACATTTTACCAAATTAAGGTTTGTTTCTTTCTTTCTCTTTTTTTTTTCTTCATTATTTTCTTTCTTATTTCTGTGTAATTTTATCTTTGAATTTCCATGTGATAACTTGAAATGAGACTTTAGACTGCCAGATAGAGACCTTCCTCGAAATGCCTTAACTGCTTAATATGAGTACAGTTTAATATTAATAAAGAAGGAGAAAATACTTATAATCCTATAACAATGCCTTACTACAGACATTTTCAATATCATTAAGCAAGACTGCCAATAAGTATTACATACTTCAAACAAAAACTTAACCATGAGAAAACAGTGTTTCACAAAAATCAAACTTTTCTATGGAAATACCTGTTCTGATGTAAGTAGCATTTTCTCACTCACAGGGCACACAGAAGTTTGTTAATTGTAAAACAGCATTGTGCATTTTGATCAATTGAGTCCTGGTGTGCTAAGCTTAAAAATGGAAACGGAACAAAAATTCACAAAATACTGTGTCAGTAATGAAATAGGTATAATTATCTCCTGAAGCAAAATACTTTGATTTTCCAAATTGTTTCTGTTTTAAAACCTGCTGTTCAAAAAATAAAAAATAATTTTGAAGATAAAAAGCTTATGGAGACAGAGTAAAATTAAAAAATAAATTAAGACCAACTCTTAAAATACCCCAAAACCCCTCCATAAATTTTAGGGTGGGCAAAAAAAGAACTAATCCTAGATATTGAAAGTCTTAAAAAAGGAAAGGAACAGAGTACTTAGAAAACTATTTGTACTTTTCCCAGTGTTTTGTTTTCTTCCTATTTAGTTCTAATTTTCCTTTGCTCCTGGCTACATTAACCAGTAAGCTGACCAGTTTTACTAGTTCTTCATATAATGCATTTACAGGGTTTTTCCATTGTTATATCCTTCAAATTCAGTGGAAAGACTATAGATCAGATTGGACATAACTAAACCATACCAGTACACAAAATGTTTGGTCATGCAGCTATAGCTTAAATTCCTGGAAATTATGGCCATCCCCAAAATCACAAATGTAAAATGTCCCATAAATGTACAGAAAAAAAAAGCCACAACAACTATGATTTTTTTTCCCTGGCATCTATTAAATGTCATTACACTAAGAACTTATGGAAGGTTATATAGGTTCAGGAAATGCAAAGAAAATTACAGCAAATTGGAAACTATTTGATTAAATGTGTTTTATCTTATTTTCCAATTACCTCTGCGTAAAAACGAATAATTTTTATTGAGGAGAGATAAGGAAAGGCAAAGTGAGGAGGAGAGGTGAGGTGGGGAGAGGCAAGGGGAGGCAAAGAGAGGAGAGCTATATTTCAGGTTTTAATTTTGAAAGAAGGAGATGAGGAAAGGTAAGTTGTGAATTATGGTATTGTTTATTTCCTTCCTCCTGTTTAATATTATCAAACAACAGACTCAGAAGAGTAAAAAAAAAAAAAACCCCAAAACATTCAAAGAACATTTAAATGCAGAACCATCTGCTTCCATGAGCCACTTTGCCAACTCTACTGAGGGTCTGTCCTCCCTTCTCTGAGTTACTAGGAGTTTTACTATCAGTTTCAATGAATGCAAGATCAGAGTGTGAATCCCAGAAATAAAAATAGACATATATTTTCTTCTATAATGGAGACAATTACACCATTCTACTGAGCATTGTTCATTACAGATCTAAATGACAAAAAGACACACATTTAAGAGAAAGTTAACTAGCATAAAGAGTTGATTAACAGAAATTAGTCAATGATAATATGTTGCATATCACAGTTTGAAATGAGCTTATGTAACAGTGCTGCTGAAGTTCTCAACAGTCTGCTTTGTAGAAGAATTGTTTCTGTAAATACTTATACTGTAGGAGCTGAAAATTGAAAGGAAGAAAACCTACAATAGAAATATTGTCTTCATATTGCACTAAAGTACAAATTCAAGAATATTGTTGTATCTGGATTTTTATATTTGAGTTTTCAATGAGAAAAAGTTCTGCTTCTACTCTCCCTGAAGGATCAAACTCTTAGCACATGACACTCCACATTTGCTGAACTTTTCTAGTTTTCATTGTATTAGATTGCTGAGAAGAAATATATAACAAGTATTAATAGAGGATCATACAGGATCATGATGCATTAAATATGAGCTTTGAAAACTATTTCTGCCTATTTTAGCTGGATTTGCAGGGTTGCATAATCATCCAACATGGTTTTATTCCTTTTAAATTGAAGGGTATTCACTATCTTAAAATCTAGTGTTAATCTAGTTTATTTTATTTTTAACACTTTTTAGCAATATCTACAAAGCTGAAATCAAGGCAGTTTTACAGCAGAATTACTTTTCTCAGACTGCATAGATACAGAAAAATAAAATTAATAAATCTAAGAAAAAAAAAAGAAACACGAAATCGGTTTTGTTTGTTGTTGTTTTTTAAGTAAAATTTTAGTAAATACTTGTTTGTTTGTTTTTGTAAATTAAAGATAAAACATAGGACAGAGGTAGAAGCTACAGAAGCTGATAAAAACTTTGTTTTCTATGAAATAGCTTTTTATTAGTTATATAGGGTAATAGTTTTGTTTCACCTCAGATGAAAGAAACAACTTTAGATATACAGACATATTCCAAGAATTAAAGGAAACTAAATTCAATAACTAATGGAAGAAAATATACTAATAAATCTCTCATGAGATCCATTGGCTTCATACAAAGCAAAAAAATTCAGTTAGCTTAGATGAAATTTGTAAGATATTTAGTAATGTCAGTAAACAGCAGTAAATGCCTATTAAAAAAGCCACATTTTATGGAATGCTAATAGGAAGCATACAATTCGATCATTAAACTATTTGTTGCCTAGAAGTGGAGTTCTCTGTACTGATTTACTGACTTTGACACTTCCACAATTCAAGAGGTGACTGGATGACTGTAAGAGAGAATAATATTTCCCATTGCACAGTGCCTTATGGAATTTCAAACACTGAACATCTGTCCTGTTCAAATTACAGTTCATTAAGTTGACTCAGAGGAATTAGTTTTACATATGTATTTCCCTATCTGCCAAGTACATATATGTGATTCTTTCAACATAAATTAAAGCAATATGAAATATTGTAAAATTTTATAATAAAACTAATTTTTTTATTACTCATTTCCACCTTACTCCCTTTGGAATTGTCAGCTCACCATATTGTAAAATATTCATATGCCCTGTTACTAACTGTTGATTTCACTTTGCTACTAGTAGAACAATATGCATTCAGATGAGAGCTTGGGAGATCAGTTCATTTTTGTCTCCATGCTATTTGGGCCGTAGAAGTGTCATGGGTATTAAAAAAAATCTCACTAGATCATGACAAAGTAATAGTCTCGAATATAAGCAGTAAGTGCTCCGGCCATGATGTCCAAATTCCAGAGGGCAAAAGTAAGGTCTGGGGAAGTGAAGACCTGCCCGCTGTAATTGAAGATCATGTTCGAGAGCACCTAAGGAACCTGAACGTGCACAAGTCCATGGGGCCTGATGAGATCCACCCGAGGGTCCTGAAGGAACTGGCAAATGAAGTTGCCAAGCCATTGTCCATTGTATTTGAAAGGTCATGGCAGACTGGTGAAGTTCCTGCTGACTGGAAAAAGGCAAATATAACACCTATCTTCAAGAACGGAAAAAAGGATGACCCTGGGAACTACAGACCAGTCAGCCTCACCTCTGTGCCTGGCAAGATCATGGAGCAGATCCTCCTCAAGGCTCTGCTAAGGCAGATGGAGAACAAAGCAGAGGTGCCTGATGCCAACCAGCATGGCTTCACCAAGGGCAAATCATGCCTAAGAAATTTGGTGGCTTTCTACGATAAAGTCACAGCAGCAGTGGACAAGGGAAGGGCAACTGATGTCATCTACCTGGACCTGAGTAAGGCCTTTGACTCTGTCCCACATGACACCCTGGTCACCAAACTGGAAAAACATGGACTTGATGGGTGGACAACTCGCTGGATAAGGAATTGGCTGGATGGTCGCACGCAGAGAGTGGTGATCAACAGCACAATGTCCACCTGGAGACCAGTGACAAGTGGCGTCCCTCAAGGGTCAGTGCTGGGACCAGTGCTGTTTAACATCTTTGTCAGCGACATGGACAGAGGAATCGAGTGCACCCTCAGCAAGTTTGCAGATGACACCAAGCTGTGTGGCACAGTTGACTTGCTGGAGGGCAGGGATGCCATCCAGAGAGACCTGGACAGGCTGGAGAGGTGGGCCCAGGCTAACCTCATGAAATTTAACAAGGCCAAGTGTAAGGTCCTGCACCTGGGGCGCTGCAATCCCAAGCACAAATACAGGCTGGGTGGTGAGTGGCTGGAGAGCAGCTCTGAGGAAAAGGACCTGGGGGTCTGGGTGGATGAGAAGCTCAACATGAGCCTGCAGTGTGCACACGCGGCTCAGACAGCCAACCGTGTCCTGGGCTGCATTAAGAGAGGCATTACCAGCAGGGCAAGGGAGGTGATTCTCCCCCTTTACTCTGCTCTTGTCAGACCCCACCTAGAGTACTGTGTGCAATTCTGGAGCCCCCAGCACAAGAAGGACATGGAACTGTTGGAGAGAGTTCAGAGGAGGGCCACGAAGATGATCAGAGGGCTGGAGCACCTCTGCTATGAGGACAGGCTGAGAGAGTTGGGGCTTTTCAGCCTGGAGAAGAGAAGGCTTCGGGGAGACCTTATAGCAGCCTACCAGTATCTGAGGGGGGCCTACAGGAGGGCTGGGGAGGGGCTGTTCACAAGGTCTTGTAATGACAGGACGAGGGGGAATGGGTTCAAATTGGTGGAGGGGAGATTTGAATGGGATGTTAGGAAGAAGTTCTTCACAGTGAGGGTGGTGAGGCACTGGAACAGGTTGCCCAGGGAGGTTGTGTCTGCTCCCTCCCTGGATGTGTTCAAGGCCAGGCTGGATGAGGTCTTGAGCGACCTGATCTAGTGGCAGGTGTCCCTGCCTATGGTGGGGGATGGATGGAACTGGATGATCTTTGAGGTCTCTTCCAACCTAGACCATTCTATGATTCTATAAAAATCCCTTATAAATACCCTGTTTGGGAGTATAGTATGTTTTGGCACTGAGTGAAGTTATTTACAAAAAGTTGAAAACATACAGAAAATTATGAAAACACAGACATTTCTACCAAATATTTTCACAACCAATTTCCCTTTACCAGTGTTCATACTGTAGAGCTCAGCTAATTAAAATCAGATGCACTAAAAGTTAAACTGTCTATACAATGTAATTGGTATCAGTCATGCATGAGTACTTTAATACTTACTAAAACTAATATGCCTCTACAATTCTATATATGCATTGCTGTTACCTTACTTAGATAAAATTCTTCCTCACTGTTTTATTCCTTGGAGAGGTCATAGGCTACATGTTATTGTATGGAAAATTTTGTACACTTTACTTCAAATTACATTTTTCAGTACACTGATTTCAGTTGTTTACATTATTGAGAGGCTTGTGTATTGTTTAATATAGTTTAAAGTAACTGCAAGTTGTTTTTTTCCAAGAATCTACTCTTCACGTAAAAGACTAACCCAAAACACTACCGTAGTCACCTTCATTGTCCCATATACATCAAACTGGTCCTTCACCTGGGTCAGTGCAATCCCAAGCACAAATACAGGCTGGATGGTGAGTGACTGGAGAGCAGCTCTGAGGAAAAGGACCTGGGAGTCTGGGGTAATAAAAAGCTCAATATGAGCTGACAGTGTGCACACATGGCCCAGACAGCCAACTATGTCCTAGGATGCATCAAGAGCAGTGTGGCCAACAGGGCAAGGGAGGGAATTCTCCTCCTTTACTTTGTTCTTGTCAGACCCCACCTCGAGTACTGTGTACAGTTTTGGATCCCCCAACACAAGAAGGACATGGAACTGTTTGAGTGAGTCCAGATGAGGGCCACGAAGATGATCAGAGAGCTGGAGCACCTCTGCTCTGAGGACAGGCTTCAAGAGTTGGGGATCTTCACCCTGGAGAAGAGAAGGCTTCAAGGAAACCTCATAGTAGCCTTCCAATATCTGAAATGGGCCTACAGGAAGGCTAGGGAGGAACCATTCACAAGGTCTTGTAATGACAGGATGAGGGATAATGGGTTTAAACTGGCACAGGGTATATTTAAACAAGATGTTAGGAGAAAGTTCTTTACAGTGAGACACTGGAATGGGTTGCCCAGGGAGGCTGCTTTCTCCCTGGAGGTGTTCAAGGCCAGGTTAGATGAGGCCTTGAGAAACTTGTTCTAGTGGGAGGTGTCCCTGTCAATGGTGGGGGGGTTGGAACTCGGTGATCTTTGAGGTCTCTTCTAACCTAAACCATTCTACAATTCTATGAAAAAAGTTGTCAGGTTAGTTTGAGTACCTCTGGGTAGAACTACAATTATTTCTTCTAGAAAGTAATATAGTTAAGTCAGATCAGCTGATAATAGGGCTTTCTATGAATTATTTATGCCAAGTTGATTCTCAGAAAGGATCCAATGAGAGAAACATCTGGATTACTTTGGTGCTTCAATTTTATAAGCTATACCATTTTACCTTCATTTTTATAGAGTTAAACATTTAAATTACTTTAACTGCTACACTGATGTAACTTATCATCTATATTCTTGCAGTCTAGCATTTCTGTCAAAATGAATGTGGAAAACCCAATCTTATCTGGTAGTACTGGAATCACATCTCATTATACTTGTTCATGTTCAGCATCCGTATAATGGTTAACATAAAAATTACTCATATGATACCATAATCAACCACAACAGGGTTGAAATGGGTCTTCGGTGTATTAGAAAAAAAGACTACCTATTTCACTGTTTAAAAGTTAATTTAGGAACCTTTAGGTCTTGATATCCTTAAGGTAGAAGTGATAACCTTCTTGTCTTCTAAGATAAGTACTTATCTTCTAAAATCTTTTGTCTCTACATTTCAATTGCTTTATTGCAGAACCTTATATACATAAAGCATATAAACTGCTTCTGACACTGACCCATGTTCTTAGCTGAGGCCCTATAGTGGCAGTAGGGGCAGAATTAATTTTTTTAATAATATTGTTTATTAATTTTTAAATATTAACATATTTAATCTCACCACATTACCTATTTTTAACAAGATTCTTTGTGTGGTCATGAAAAACATTACATGGAGGAGAACTGAATCTAGAACACTTAAGAAATAACTAGCAATAACCTAACAAACATTAAACAACTAAAACTGAAGAGGTTCTTGTAGTCAGTTATACCACTTGTCCTTTAGAGGGACCCAAGAAGCTCCTTTCTGCTTAAAGCAGGAGGCACTTGGATTTAATTACAAGGAGACTTTATGTTTTTACTCACAAAATATTATCTCCATATTCCCAGGGCTAACAACAGTTTCCAAACAGTACCCAAACACTTGAAGGGAGTTCTGTCAATATCTTCCTAGCTGTTAAGGCTGTTAGAACAGGGTGCTGGAAGAGGGGCAGACCATCTCTGACCTGGTCCTGGCTCCTCTTTGATTCCAGCATTGGCACAGAGGTTTGCAGACGTGCAGGCAGGCACAACATCATGCTGTCTAAGTGAGCCTCTCATGTGATGGCATGTGATGCGATCCATATTTCCTGGTAAATTTGAGACATGGAAAGTTTCCAGGTAGACAAATCCAAAGCATCAGGGTTTGTTAATATGTCACAGGTAGAATGTTGCAGAGTATGACAGGTACAACAGCGGAGAGCAATGAGGTAGAAGCACTGACTGAAGCATATTGTGTTTACCTGCTCATCTCTTAACAATGCAGCTTTAGACTAATGGCTCCTTGGCCACAGAGCTTACCCAATCAGAATGGCAGTTGCCAAACTTTACCATATTAGGTAAAGTCAGGTTCTACTTTTACCCTTTTAGGGCAGAACACAAACAAGTGTGTACACACATATGCGTACCCTGTTTACAAGTTTGGAAGGAGAGAAGGAGACACGAAGGCATCATGATTTTGTCTTCCTTTCCCACAGTTACTTCTCCCAACAGAAGGAGAGAGGGAAAGCAGGAAACATGTCTAGGCAAGCCAGGACATGTTTAGGCCTATATTGGACTTCCATGACAGGCCTCTACACATAAGTGCAAAAGATCCTTTCCACTGTCAGATGTACAATGATCATAATGTAACACATTGTGGAATTCTTTCTTATAAGATGTCACTGTAGGATTTTCTTAACACAGACACAACCTTTCCAGAATCAGTACATGATTTCTTATATTTACTTCATTTGTAAAAATGCATTTATTTCAGCAAAGAAGTGAGGATTGGGCTTGCCTCTCAGTTTGACTTATCAGTGCATTTTTAAAAATCAAAGTTTCTATACCTAAGAATATAAACCTTTAATAATATAGAGCAATAACAACAAAAAAATGCATATATTTGATTTTGCTTTACTTATAATTTATACGTACCATACCTAAACTTCCATGTTTAAAAATATTTAGTTTTTGTATATCAGCATATTTGAAATCCTCTATATTTACTTTTATGGTAGTGTTGGTTTCAAATAAGTCCCTAATGTAAAGTCCTACTTGTGCACTCTTTGATTTATAAATCTTTAACCTGACTATATTGCAGCTGCAGAAGTTATGCATATTCATCCACATGCTGAATGGTACAGTGAAACTGAATTTCTTAAGAATACAAAATAGTAGTCAATAAATTCAAGAGACCTTGGTTCCAGGGTGGATTATGGAGAGTTACATCTTTGGTGCACTCAGATGGCAAGTGTAGGATAACTGTGGGAATCCTGCTTGACCGGCCTGATCTCCTTCAACCAGGTGATCTGACTAATGGATGAGGTAAAGGTGGTGGACATTATCTACCTGGATGTTAGTAAAGCTGTTGAAAGGCATTGAGGTCCTGGAGCATATCCAGGGAAGAGCAATGAGGGTGGTGAGGGGTCTGGTGGGCTTGTTGTACAATGAGAGGCTTAAGGTACTGACATTGTTTCATCTGGAGAAAAGACAAAGTGCCTGAAAATAGGTCATAGTGTGGCCAGTGTTGGTCTTCTCCCAACTAACTAGAGATAGGATGAGAGGAAATGAGCTTAAGTTGTGCCAGGGGAAGTTTATTAAAGACTGGTGAGGCATTGGAATAGGCTGCCCAGGGAAGTGGCTGAGTTTCAGTCCCTGAAAGTGTTCAAGAAACATGTAGAAGCAGTGCTTCAGGATACAGTTTAGCAGTCATGGTAGTTGGGTTACAGGTGGACTTGATGAACTTAGAAATCTTTTCCAATCTTAGTGATTCTATAATTCCATTCTAATGTAATGGCTCACTTCCTTAGGATACCTATAGGATATTCAATTTATTGTCCAAAATTTTCAATACATCTCTATAACTAAAATTAACCTGATTCCTTTGGGTGTTTTAATACGAACCAAGGATTTCTTTTATGTCTAGCTATTTTTATTTGCTCTATAACATCATTTTAGGAATAATTTCCAGTGTATACCTTTCTTGTTGTATTATAGGATTTATTTGACAATGAAGATCTACAAGTTTTATCTACAAGCAAATGTAATGAAAGTGACACAGAAGCAGTCATACTGCAGCTCACCCTGTCTCCAATACTGGTTGTGGTCAGATAATGTTAAAGCATTTAATTGCTATTACAACTGTAAAAATAACTCTTTAAATACCTGTGCCCTACAAGGTAAAAAAACTTAGTCCATATGAGATAAAACTGATGCTGTTTTAATTTGTTCAGAGGTTCAAACTCCCAAAAACTATGTAAATGTACTTTCATGAGTGCCAGCATCCCTAGAACTAAATGTCTTTTATAAAACCACGTGTAATGGTTTGAACCAATTGGAGGATTTTAATAAGAAATTAGAATATAGGCTGAGAAAGGAAAACATTGATGATGCTACTTCACTTATAAGTTTACTGAAAAAAGAAAAAAAAAAAGGTTTTTTTACAGTTGTAACCTAAACAGATAAGACAGAGTTGCTTGAGCTACTCTGGATGCTGCATCTCTGTGCCTTCTTAGCTGGAGCTGAACAACTTCTATCTACTTTCCTGCTGCTAATCCCCCTGACCGGTCTACTCTTGCTTTCCTGTCATGTAAGATAGATAGTGGGATAAGATTGGCAAGTGGGTGGAAGGTGGTAGGGTGGTTAGAAACCCCTCTTAGGAATTTTTTGTCTCTAGGAGGGGTGTGGTGTTTCTGTATTACCTTTTTACTGTAGATATATCTGTAAATATCTGTTACTTGCTGTAAATATTTGCTTGTATATTGTGCAAAGCTGTAAATATAAAGCTTCATTCCTTAACTTCCAGCCATCTGAGTTCTAGCCTGGGTTACTTCAAAGTGGGGGGGGGAGTGGGGGAGGGGAGGCGGTGGAGAGCAGGGAACTGGCAAACCACCACAGCATGTCTTGTTCAAAATAAAATAATGGAAACATTTTTATATTTTTTTATTTTTATACTTAGTAGGGTATTGCTCTGTAGTTCACTTCTCTATTTTTCAAGTGTGCGAACTGTTCACTTTGCACAACTGCAGAGCTATTTCACTAGCTGTTGCTATCTTCCTTCTTTTATCTTCCTTTGAACAGGTGCTTTCTGAAAAATGAAGGCTGCTGCTGCCCAGAAAATACAGCCTATGATATTATCTGTGTACGTCTTGCTAGTCCTCACTTGCTTACCTATGGGTGACTATTTTGGGTTATATTTGGATTGTAAATTCTTGAGAGTACAGGTTGCCTTTTTTCTTTCCTGATTTTGCACAGAATCTAGTACACAGTTTCAATTTCAGTAACTAAGTCCCCTAGCTGCCATAATAATATGAAGAATAAACCTCAGACTCTCACCAAAAATCTCTTTATTTGATGGCATTTAAAAATATGCATCCTTATCAGGCTTGTAGAGTTACATTAATGTGATTCTCCAAGCAGTGCTTTTAGAATATGTAACCAGTCTGCTTTTATGTTATTTCTAGATTTATGGCATTCCTGTGTACGTTCTATCAATTGTCAGTCCTGTATTATTCATTGAAATAACGCATGATAACATAGGAATCCATTTCAAAATAATTAGCAGTAGCAATTCCTTTAAATTTAACAATAGATAAAAAGCCATCTGCTTGTTGCCTTAGATTTGTTAATTAACCAAGCCTACATCAAAATATTTCAGAAGCTTAATAGAGCAAAATTGTTAAAGCCAAGACAAATACTAATTATATATTTGTTTAGCACATTTCCAAGGATTTTGAACCCTAGTATAAAATACTTTCTTTAGATATACAAGCTAAACAGGTGACCCACAGGAGGTTCAGTTTTTGAGTCATAAGCATTTAATCTACAGAATCACCACTGGCTACAGTAAGAACCTCTAGCTGCCATATAAAAACATATCCCTTAAATATTAACTAATTAAGATATCAGAAAGAATGACAATTTTAAAAGCCTGATTGTTAAAGATAATCCTCTTTCCAAGTATCATCCATCTACTCTTCCACCACTAATGCAGCCCTAGAGAGGCTGCGTAAGTTCCACCTGGTCCATCTAGTCTGAGATATGGATGCCCAGAGGCAGGTCAGAATTCCCATAACACAGCAGTGGGCACAAATAGATATTCAGGCCCAGCTAGCAACTGAGTTCACTGCAGCTGCTCACACAACTGTCTCCCACCACCACCCCACAGTGGGATGGAAAGGAGAATGAGGAGAAAGAAGCAAAGCCCTGTGGATTGAGATAAGCAGAGTTCAATAGAACAAAGAGAGAAGTAACAATATTACTAATTAAGTAGTGTATTAAATGAGTGATACAAAAGCATAGCACAGACCCCAATGATCTGTTCACCTGCTCTTACCCAGCCACCATCCACACTATGTCAGTCATCACCCAAGGTACCCACAATTGCCCCATAGAGCCCTGCCTATCTAGATATATACGCATATATAGCATGATGTAAATATGGTATCTAATAGTCATTGGCTGGTTTAGCTATCAGTCTTGGCTGTGCGCCCTCCCAGATTCTTGTGAAGCAAAAATGTTTAAAAATATTATTAAAATTTTTAACCCTATCCTAAATGAACCCAGGACAGACAGTAAAAACACTAAGGTAATCCAAACTTCTATTCCTTCCTGGTGCATAAACTATTTTTACAATCTTCAGAAATATATATTTTATATACTTTTCAAATACTTTTCAGTAGATATTGTGATGGAACTTCTGTTCACCATGTAAGAAATACCATAGAATGTCAAAGAAATAAAAAATGCTTCAGGTCAATTTCCTCTTTGGACTAGAGAAATTCAAAGTCACAGCTCCCACTGTGCATTGGTAGATTGCTCCCATTGACATGTATAGGTACAGGTTCCTAGGAGGCTGCAGAAGCATGGAGAACTTCTTGGGACTCATCACAGGCAACATTTCCTTTTCTTTTAGAGGCTATGAATCTCAAAATTTAAACACCTGTACACTGTAAAACATATCAGAGTTTCTGTTCTGTGTTTTGAACATTTTTAGGTTTTGGGGGACATTTTTAGAAACAATACAGAATTTTTGAGTATTCACTAATTTCAAAATTAATTTCACTATTGCACTAATTGCACTAATTGCACTAATTTCAAAATTAAGCAACACTTCAGATGCTTGTCAAATTCAAATTTGTACTTCCAAATATTTTTAGTTCTATGGTGCCCATCGAAACCTGAAACTGCAGCACAACAGTTGCAAGCTTCTTACAATACAAAATTAATGTAACTACATCACAGTAAAACCACAAACTGAAACTTGTTTCAGAATGTATGTTCCCTCAGTCATCAGGACGCCATGGTTGTCCTTCGCTTCCAAATAAACAGACATTTGAAGAGGTGTGAATTCTTCTTTCAGCATCAGCAGCCATAAATAAATAGTGAAAGCTCTTTATCACCACCATTTGACACAGCTGACAGTGTTTATCCAGTTCAGGCTCTTCACAGAGACAGCTACTTCTCATTAATGCAGAAAAATACATTCATATAGGTCAGGGTTAAGGTAATTGATAAAGTATGAGGAGGGAAATACATGTTACAATTGTCAGCCCCAGAATGAAGTGTGAATAAATATATAACATATCACTTCCCAGTACATCATCCACAGCAGAAAATATGTTACGAACACAAATACTTTGCAAAATACATAGTACTGTTGTGCAAGCTGTAAGAAGAGTAGTGTTTCTTAGATGGAGGTGATATATTTAATTTCAAGATCATTTAGAAAAAATATTTTCTAAATACAAATTCACTTTCAAAATCTCTCTATGGATAATCTACAAAAACTTCATAACTGGGTTTTAATGTAGTTATTAGAGGGGCATCCACTGTTAGTGGATAGAATAGAATAGAACACAACAGAACAGAACAATATAGAATAGAATAGAATAGAATAGAATAGAATAGAATAGAATAGAATAGAATAGAATAGAATAGAATAGAATAGAATAGAATAGAATAGAATAGAATAGAATAGAATAGAATAGAATAGAATAGAATAGACGAGGTTGGAAGAGACCTTCAAGATCATCCAGTCCAACCTATCACCCAGCACTATCCAATAGCACTAAGTGCCCCATCCAGTCCTTTCTTGAACACCTCCAGAGACAGCAAGTCCACTACTTTCCTGGGCAGTCCATTTCAATGGCAAATCACTCTTTATGTGAAGAACTTCCTCCTAATATCCAGCCTATACCTCCCCTGGCACAACTTGAGACTGTGTCCCCTCATTCTGTTGCTGGTTGCCTGGGAGAAGAGACCAATCCCCACCTGGCTACAACCTCCCTTTAGGTAGTTGTAGACAGCAATGAGGTTACCCCTGAGCCTACTCTTCTCCAGGCTAAACAACCCCAGCTCCCTCAGCCTCTTCTCATAGGCCTTGTGCTCCAGGCCCCTCACCAGCTTCATCGCCCTTCTTTAGACACATTCCAGTACCTCAACACCCATCCAGCCTGTCCAGGTCCCTCTGCAGGGCCCTCCTACCCTCCAACAGATCAACACCTGCTCCTAACTTGGTGTCACCTGCAAATTTACTGATGATGGACTCAATTCCCTTGTCCAGGTCATCAATAAAGATATCGAACAGGATCGGACCCACCACTGATCCCTGGGGCACACCACTAGTGACTGGTCACCACCAGGATGTGGCACCATTCACCACTACTCTCTGGCCCTGGCCCTCCAGCCAGTTCTTGACCCATTTCAGAGTGGATCTATCCAAGCCACAAGCTGCCAGCTTTGCCAGGAGCTTGTTGTGGCAGATGGTGTCAAAGGCTGAAGTCTGGGTAGACTACATCCACAGCCTTCCCTGCATTCACCAGGCAGGTAATCTGATCATAAAGGGCAATCATGTTGGTCAGGCAGGACCTACTGTTCCTGTCATGACGGCTGGGCCTGATCCCTTGGCCATCCTGTAAGTGCTGTGTGATTGCACTCAAGGTGACCTGTTCCATAACCTTGCCTGGCACTGAGGTCAGGCTGACAGGTCTGTAATTTCCTGGTTCCTCCTTCCAGAGGAAAATGTTAGAACAGCTGACCTTTCTGTAAAAGTTACCAATGTGTAACCAGTACGATTTATGAAATGTAGATCATATAATCTATTTAAAGGTTGATGCTGCTGTGTATGGCTTAATCAATTGTTCTCATACACTATGACCTGAAAACACAGAAATGTCATTCATTCACTAATAGTTTCTAACTAGAGGAATTTAAGAAGGCCAGTTGTAAGTTTGTGACATTCAAAATACACATGTCAGTGATGTCCAATATCCAGGTGGTAGACCCAGTCATTAGGTCTTATTAAGTGTAAGGTGATGAGCTGGAACAAAACTACTGTCATACTTGTGAATTAAAGTAGGTATCATATGACTGGGTACAGGAAAGTATTTGGGACAAGATATAATTTTTGTGATATGTAGGCATTTGTGAGTGCTCTATGGGATAACACCATATTCCTCAAATATATATTATGCATAACATTTTATTTAAGTGCTCTGGACATAAAGTTTTGACACCAGACAGGCAAGAGCTCACTATGTATGATACCAAAGCTACCAGTCCTTATTAGCAATGAAAGTGACAATTCAGCATGACATCATCACAGAATGACAGAATGTCAGGAGCTGGAAGGAACCTCAAAAGATCATCTAGTCCATCTGCCTCTGCCAGAGCAGGATCATCTATACCAGATCACACAGGAATGCATCCTGGTAGATCATGAATATATCTAGAGAAGGAAACTTCACAACCACCCTGGGGCAGCCTGTTCCGGTGTTTTGTCATGCTAACAGTGAAAATTTTTTTCCTTTTCTTTACATGGAACTTCCTATGCCTGTTGGGCATCATCAAGCAAAGGAGCCAGGGACTGTCTTAAAACTTCTGCTTCATTACTGTGAGTAAACATACTTTCCCTAGGGCTCCAGGCTGCCTATGTATAAGTGGGGCAAAGCTGTTTTGCGGCTAATCCTTTTCCAGGTTTCTGATTTTCCTAAATTACTATATTGGCTATAATCATCCTTGTGATGATTTTCCCAACTAAATTAGAACCCAAATTTAACTAGTTTGTATACAGTTTGTGGGCGTGGCTTTTCAGAAAAGAATAACTACATATTTTATTATTTCTCCCTTGTTAATTGCCCTGACTAATTCAACCCCTTACATATTTATAAACATTAATGACCTCACCTCTTAGTCTCCTTCTCTCCAATCTCCTCCCAAGGAAGATGTTCCACTCCCTTAAACATTTTTTGTGGCTCTGTGCTGGATGCTCTCAAGCAGTTCTTTGTGCTTTCTGAACTGAGGGCCCCAGAACTGGACAGAACATTTGAGAAGCCCCCTCACCAGGGCTGAATAGAGGGGAGGAGAACCGCTATCTACCCACTAAGCACAGCCCTTCTAATACACCCCAGAATGGGATTGGCTTTCTTGGCAACATGTGCATATTGCTGGTTCATGATCATCCTTCCATCCACTAGGACTCCCAGGTCTTTTTCTCCTCCACTGCTCTTAAACAGGTCAGTCCCCAACCTATACTGATCCCTGAGGTTGTCCTTTGCCTTGCCCTTGTTAATTTTGATCAAACTTCTCCCCACCCAACTCTCCAGCCTGTCAAAGTCTTGCTGAATGGCAGCACAACCCCCTGGTGTGTCAGCCACTGCACCCAGTTTTGTGTCATTGGCAAACTTGCTGACAGTGCACTTTGTGCCCTCATCCAGATCACTGATGGATACATTGAATAGTACCAGGGCCAGTACTGACTCTTGAGACACTCTACTAGAGACAGGCCTCCAGTTAGACTGTTCCATTGACCACAACTCTCTGACTGCTTTACTTCAACCAGTTCCCAATCCACCTCACTATCTGAACATCCAGACCACACTTCCTGTGCTTCCTGAGTTTAGCTACAAGGCTGCTGTAGGAGATGGTGTCAAATACTTTACTGAAATCAATGAATGAGAGACTTTTCTGTAAACAGGATAAACAAAACTATGCCAGGGTTATTACTTATAGAATCATAGAATCAGTCAAGTTTGGAAGGGACCACAAGGATCATCTAGTTCCAACCCTCCTG
This sequence comes from Psilopogon haemacephalus, assembly GCA_013396835.1. Classification (NCBI taxonomy): domain Eukaryota; kingdom Metazoa; phylum Chordata; class Aves; order Piciformes; family Megalaimidae; genus Psilopogon; species Psilopogon haemacephalus. The sequence continues at coordinate 13,816 of VWZI01002431.1, read as the reverse complement.
CCATGGACAGGGACACCCTACCCTAGATTAGGCTGGACAGAGCGTCATGCAGCCTTGCCTTAAACACCTCCAGGGAAGTGGCCCCAACCAGCCTCCTGGACAACCCATTCCAGGGCCTCACCACTCCCATGGTGAAGAACTTCCTCCTCACATCCAGTCTGAATCTCCCCACCTCCAGCTTTGCTCCATTGCCCCTAGTCCTGTCACTACCTGATAGCCTAAAAAGTCCCTCCCCAGCTTTTCTGTAAGCCCCCTTCATATACTGGAAGGCCATTATTATTATTATTTATAATAATTAGAGCAAATACACTACTGAAAAGGATTTATATCCCCCAATTTCAGGTACTTAGTGTAACATCAGCAAGAATTTGCTTTGAGAAAGACCAAATGAAATCTGTTTATGTAACAGGGAAAGTGTTTCACACATGACATATAAGGCAGAAGATTTATCCTACATAACTTTGAGATGAGTTAGGAGTCTAAGTTAACACCAAAGTGACACTGGGTCAGTAAAAAGAGATCCACATTAACAAGAACACATTTGCAAGACTACAGAGCACAGGTGGAGTGATGCATCTCATAAAAGTACCTCTCTTTTAGGGAACCTAGAACAATCAAACTCCAAACTCTGAAGGCTCCTAGTAACTTGAAATACATTTCTAAAATTAAATAGACTACTTCAAGACTATACACCAAAGTTCAATATGTCTTTTGGCCTTTCCTTATATCTGCATCCTGTGACTTTAAGATGTCTAAACAAATTAATGTCATAAGGGAATAATTAATCTCTCCACAATGAGGCACGTCACGAAAAAAAATCAGAAAAACTATTTATTAAATACTGAATTTAGCTAATATGTGTAAATTCACTCCTATGTATGGTTGATACTAATCATTATTATGCAGTACACTGAATTATAACTTATATTGAAAACTTAAATATGATGCTTGAAACTGGACATTCCTGAAGAATGTTCATGTAAGGTAGAGGAATGGATTTCTGGCAACAGGACTTAAGGCAATTTCAAGAAAGGCAGAGCTGCATGTCCCCTGATATGACATAGTCATGGATGTGGCATGAAAACTCTTTCCTGCTCCACATCATGGTTGCATTTACTTCTGTCTAAATTAGAAAAGTATGTCCAGGTTTTCTGTGGTGAACAGTATATCAGAGAGACAGGTGCCATTGTTTTTTAAAAGACTGAGTCCTGTCCTTATGATATGGGGATATGAAAGAGTGAAGGAACACATAGAATTGAACATTATGATTAGTTGTATATCTACACTGAGAACATAGAAACAGAATAGATAACTATGAAATCACGTAGAGATAGATGACTAACAGGATACACTGTAGTATTGCAAGGAACAGCACAAAAGCATTCCAAGGTTATCTTAAGAACAAAGCAAGGATTATAGTGTCGTCTAGGAGAAGAAACAGTGACTGGCACCCATCATCAGTGAGGGAAGGCAGATGTCCACGAAGGATACACTTAGGCTTAAGTTGATAAGGATGTTGCAAACTGCACGATCACCGAAATTCCAGGCAGAAGGTGAAAAGGACATCGTGATGAAGACTAGGGCCTTCCTCCCAAAGACCACCTCCCACATTTTGGGGGCCCCTGCCCACGATTCCTGAGGAGCACTACACAGGCGCAGAGGACTGATAATCTAATTAGCATACAAAGTGAGAGTAGGCGGGTTTCAGTGATAAGAATGTATAGGCGTGTTATGAATATGCATGGCTTCAGTGTATAAATCTGAGATGACTTGCTCCCTTGGGTATGCACGCTTTGGAGGAAGAATCCCCCGGGTGTCTCGTGCAATAAACATACCTACTTCATAACTTTCAAGTTATAGAGTCCTTTTCCATACGTCACCTAGGGTTTACAGGATCCCAGCTTGCACCAGTGAGACCTACTCATACTAAGCTTCTAGGGAAAAAAAAAAACCAAAAAAACAGATAATGACAAAATACATAACTAGGGCTAAGAAATCTCAGCCATTTGTTACTACTTAACCAAAAGTTACGACTTTACAACTGATGTCTTACATTGTATTGCAAATAGACATGGCAGCAGCACAGGGACAGGGGCTTAGTTAAGTGATTCAAAGTAATCAAAGTGCAGCATATGCTCTAATTTCCATAACACTGAATAAGTGAAATCTTTTTTAACAGCAAGTAGTAAATAATTAATGATATGTCCTAATTTTGCTTCTGCACACAGAAGTCCTGTAAGCCCCCTTCATTTTGTTAGAACTGTATAGAGGCATGATACATAAAACAGCTCATTATTTTACAGTGTTTTATGGCTCTTTAGCTGCAGGATGGAGAGCATCTCAGCTAAAGCACTATCAGTTTTATCATTCTAGAGACTGGACAGCTACTTCTTTGGCATATCTCAAATGTATAATTCTCTGCTATAATGTTTGAATAATGGTTGAACCATACTCAGGGAAGCAGCTTCATTCCACCTCTTACATAAACACATCTAAAATTAAAGAACAATTGCTGTGGTTTATGAGGCCAAACTTCCAAAGACAGCAACAGATTTCATCAATGCTACTTATAAAATAAGTAATCTGAACAAAAATGGAAAAGACAAAGAAATGTCTATATTTTTAGAATGCATATTTACTCCATTCTGACACTGTTGTGAAATGAAACAGAAACTGGAATAAATGCAAGTTCTAACTGCATTCTTTCAAAAATTATTTTTACCTATAAAATGATAAATACGGCAGCAGTTTTCAGTCTTACTGGAAGGATGTTCACATTTTCAACATTGGCAAAAGGTATTAAAGAAAAACATGTAGAACTCAAACTGCTGAAGACATAATGACATATCCAAGATTTGGAATTGTGCACAGCAAATATTGTCTTATTTAGAGGACATCTGGATAAAGCCAGTAGACTATTCTGCATTCCAGAAATTAATAGCTAGCAAAGAATTTGGGAAGTTTTATTACTGCATGCTCAGGTTGGCATAAATGGAGTTATTCATCAAACTGAGGGACTATTGCAAGATGACTGAGGTTTTTGCTAGGGTAATATTGAAAATCTGAGATCAAAGGAATTAAATGATGAGTAAATGTTAAGACTAAACATGTCATCAGAAATTGAAAGTTAGGACAGAAGCAAAACAGCTGTTGTAGACCTACTGTGACATACTGAACACTAAATTCCTTTCAATGTCCATGGGAACTACACAGCAATATTTAGTAGGATTAAGTTCTAGGGTATAAAGACATTTAATGCCTAGTGAGTTATGTGCATAGGCTTTTTATTTCTCTCTCATTCTTTTCCACAGACTTTGCAATGATGTTTAACTTGACAAAGTACTCAATTGTTCTTCACAAAACTAGAACTAAACCAAAACAATCTCATTTTTAAGTTATCTGCAATAATACGCATCACAATCTAAATTTATCTAAAATATATAATCAGACAAAGAAAGAAATAAGAAACATGCTCTTCATAAGATTTTTAATGCTTAATCATGGAAGTACCATTATAATACAGTACAGTATCAGTATAATGCTATGTGGTGTATCAGTTTAGACTAATAAATCCCATGTACAGTCATGGCATCTACATGTAGACCAGGCACCCTCTGTGTTATCTACATGTGAAACTACGCTCTTGGTACAGTCTTATCTGTCAAAACTGCCAGTGTTTTTTCTGTTGTAGCACAGAGTTTGCCAATTACTGAACTACAGAGAATGTGGACATATCTACCTATGAATGAGTTGTACTTTTTCTCTGTATGTTCAGAGTTGTCATAGTGAAATTAAAAATGTCCTGTGCACTAAAAAAATACATCTAATTAATGAGCTGAAACAAGGTACAATTAATTCTTAATATTATCGAGCTCTCAACATTAAGCAACTAAAACAGTTTCATTGATATTTGATCCTCTTTGAGAAACAGCACATTTGCAAATGAAGATGACATGTATTTTATGGTAGGCATAAAACTTAGCAATAGCATTCAATTTTTCTCAAAGTAGACATGAGGGCTTACTATTTTGCCCCCTCTCTGAGCTGAGGGTATGACCTCCTGAGTTTTACTACTTACAGATGCAAAGTTCTAGACAACAATTTTCTCCAGAATTAACATTACTTTCTCTAGCCTTGCTTGTTACATCTTTATCATTCCAGTGGTGATCAAGTTTTATTAGTTTAGTTTTCTTTTGTTCAACTTTGGTGAAACTGTGGGAATTGAATGTAAGAGAAAAAAATAGCAAGCTGTGTATAAGCATTCGACCTTCATTCCCACAGCTTCAGGATGCCTCCCATGGGGAAGGAAAGACAGTGGGACACCTGACCCAGGAGTAAAACTAGACATGATGTACACAAAGGCTGAGCTCTATTCACCTTGATTATATTAATGCATTGTTTGTGTGATAGTATAAAAGGAGTCACTATGGGGTGCTCGGGGTCCTGTCCTGTGTCCTGTTATGGGTCCTTTGTCCTGCACAGGTTTTACACTTGCAATTGCATGGAATAAAGAGCATCTGCTTCAACCCAAGCTGTGTCATTTTATTTGTCCAGTTACTGGCAGCAACAAGTGGAGAAGGTGGGCAGCAACAGAACAAAGCAGCAACATGAAACTTATGAAATCATTCTTCTGATGTCAGTAGATTTAAGTTGGAAGAAGTCCAGAGCAAAATCCACAGTAAGCTTAAGCAGTCTGTGAAAATCTGTATCTCTGACTCTTTGCTTACTCTCTACACTTACATCACGTTTGTCACTGAAGGGATTGACCACAGAAATATAAACACTTAAGTAGTGATATCCTATGTTTAACTGCATTTTTTTAAAGACAAAAGATACTCTAAGCATTCTAACACTGATTATATTGTGATCTGAGACATTTCCAAAGCACATGAATTTTTAAAATATAAAAGCTTTCTTTTTCTGTCCTCATCTTTTCAATTGTTTGTTAACATTTTCAGATCATTTCTTTTAATTTCATAGCAGCAGACAAGATGCATTAACTGTCATCTGCAATAGGAAACACAAAGTAAATCACAGATGGAAATGGTTTATAACAATTACTCAAGTGTCAGAAAGGGAATAAGCTAAGAATAGGCAGTAGCAAATCAGAAGAGGATTCCATGTTTTGGAAGAAATGCAAAAAAAATACCAAACTGAACATTTTAAACATCCATCCCACTCCTAGATATAAATAAAAACATGCAAATGCAGTGAAAATACCCTATCATTAAGAAGAATTACTAGCTGCCTCTGGATATGATGTTCTTTTTATTTTGTTTTATTCATTCCTTTGATACATAGTTATCCTGTTTTGCAGGATATAATGCAGACACAATTCAACTTTTCACAAAGAAAAGCTGAATAGATTTAATTATTTTCAGGAAATAAATTTGAGAGATTGAGTACACTATGATCATTAAATAACAGAAATTCACAGTATATGGAAATTTTTTCCCTCTATATTTTTGCTGAATATTGTACTCTAACCTGAACCTAATGCCAATATGAATGTTCATTTTAAGAACATTAACTTCACGACAGTGACAACACTCCACACATACCTACTAAAGGAGTCCTTAACTAAACAATCAGGCAGCAGCCTAGACTGCAGAACTGTGACAAAAGAATCATGGATTAATTCAGTCTAGATTCAATAAAGGGTCTAAAAATGGGAGTGCATATATACACAATACTCTGTACTTTCTATAATCAACACACAAAAAAAAACCTGGTCAGTAAAAATCCCATGGTTTTGTTACAAACATGTTTTATAATTTCTACTAAAAGTAGAAAGTGTTCCAAATGATGCAGTCACACTGTGATAAACTCAAGCAGAGAGCTACCTTTGTGTACTATCTGCTTTATTTCATCAATGTATTTAGGCAAATCTCTTCACAAAAGAGGAAGAGCTTCCTGCTACAGAAGAATTATCCAGAAGGACCAGTTTTCAGATCATTGGAAGGAGAATAAGATTCAAATTTTTCACCTCTAGCCAGTCTCCTAGCTTAATACAACACAGCCATGCCTGAAGTTAGTTAAGGATTTCTCCTCCTCTATGGGGCACTGTGGCAAGGAACACCCAAGTCCTTGCCCTACTGGAGGTTTGAATGGGGTGCGAACTGTGGCAGAACACACCCAAGTCCACTGTGACATGGCACATGCAAGTCCACTGCCCCATTGGAGGTGTGAATGAGGTGGGAAACGGACTTCCTCTCCCACCATCCCTGTCACCAGAGATTTGGAATGTGCAGTAAAATAGGTGTAAAGTACCTTCTCCCACCCCCCGGTGGGCTTGAACAGAGAAGGAACAAATCACACCAGTATATATATGGCAACTGGACAGATTGGACTCAGACCCTGAGTTGAACCTTGCACAGACCTTGCAGGGACTTTGAGCCGGACCTGTTGCAGGGACCTACCTCAGCGATAAATTGCCGCTGTTTGCGGGAACACCGCAGAGCACTCTGGCTTTCCCCTGCGATTGTGGCTTCATGAAAGCCATGCCTACTGTCATTTTGGACTTTGGCAAGCTCTAGACTCCCTGTGATGCTGATCCACTGCTGGATTGTAATTTGCAACTCCGGACGCTGCCACGAAAGAGACAGTCTCCCGTTTGTAAGTAGGGCAAGGATATTTTATGCCCAAACCTTTCCAATTTTCTCATTTTTCCAAAATTACCTGAAAAGACATCCTTGTGAAGATTTTTGCCCAATGAATTAGGACCCAGACTTAAACTAATTTATACATAGATTGTGGGTGGAGCTTTTGGAAATTATAAAACTACATAATTTATAATTCCTGCCTCTCTAATTGCCAACAATCAATTTACGCACTATGCTAGAGCCACCCATTAAGCTCCAAATGCTGCCTCTGCCCCAGCTTCCAACTTGTTACTTGCAGTACAGAATGGCTCAGTGGAAGAAGACACTACAAGACCACAGACCTGAAAACAGCCTGTCTTGTGGACACAAATGTTCTGTAGGTTCTCCCATGGCACTATCGCTGTCTTCTAAAGTACTGGAACAGGAGATGCTAAAATGAATACTGATCAGGTCAGTCCAAACTCCTCCAGGGACTTCTTACTTTCTTTAATTCTTCCAGCACTCTGGAAGGTGAGAGAGACATAAGGCAGGCCTCAGGACATATTTTGATATGTTAAATTTCTTACTTCCTATATCAATTTTGCAAGAGTCACCCTATAATGAAGAAGACCCCTGCCTTCCTGTAGGTTTAACTTTTTTGTGTATTTGATACTAATACAAAGCAAAGGCACACTGCAAGGTATGTGCAAGCTCTTACTGAATTGTGAATCATTATGGGCTGCTTTTGGCTAAGCAGTGTTATGGAAATTGATATTGTACTTCAGTAAAGTAGTTAGAATACACAATAAAAGTGTTAAGAGCTTTCCATGGAAAATGTGAAATTGTTTGCATTATATTCATGACAAGAAAAATGTTTCAAATTTCTAGTAATTTTTTTGCAGTCTTCATTCATGATACTTCTTCAGAATAGAAGTTTAATATATGTTGCAAAAGCTTGGTTTAGACTCCCTACAGGTAAAAATGTATATTATAAACAAATCCAGTTTAACAACTCCCTCTCAGTACTATGGTATTGCTGGCTGCGGTAGTGCTTTTCACATTAAAAGTGTGAACTGAAACACTGTCAATTCTGTTTTGTTAATTGATGCATGTAAATTCTTGAACAAAAGGGAAACATCTTTCAGGAAGATATTTCCGACATGTCCAGCTGGTATGAACTGTCTCTTGTCTCTTTTCCATTCACTGGCTGAAGGTCTGTTCTATATTAAAATACATTTTGTTATTATATTTTTTGTCTGTAAATCTGAACCAGAAGTCTGAGTGCTGAGGGAAATCTTCACATCTTTGTAGCCCTAATTTGAAGATTCAGAAAAGCTCCATTTCTAAAACTGAACTTTTTGCTATTTTTTAACTCTACTGGTGTTGTTTTGTTATCCTGAACTGCCCCCTTGTGTTTTTGTCTAGAAGTAAAAATTTCATTCCAGTGTGCAAAGTGAAGGGGCTCATGGCAGGTAAATATTTACCATGTGTTAGCATCTTTTGAAAACAGTACTATATCTTGCTTTGTGAACAGAAACAGTTAATCTATACTTTATTTTCTATAACTGAAAGCTACAGATGCTGCCACGTAGCAAGAAGTAGTGGTTTGCAATGCCAAAGATTATTTTGATGCTTATTAGTGTAATATTTATCAAGATGTTGTACCGTCCACAAAAGTAGAGGGGCAAATTGGTCAGCAATTCAAAAGTGTGAGGAGCATCATCAATTTGGCCCAAAGAGATAAATCTCTATCAAAAAAGCATTAGATTCTCTCTCTGCAGATCAATATCAGAGAATTTAGAAGATTAAGTGTGCTCAATGAATATCACATTTGAACTAATCTCAAAGTCAAGCTTTTAGTAAACTTTTTACTAGATGACAAGATATACTGTAATGGAAAGTAAAATCAGAACTATCACAGCAGAACCTCTATCAATGAGAAAACACACTAACTAAAATTGATGAATCAATAAAAAAAAAAACAAAACAATAAAAATAAACTCTCTGAATCCTCCTTAGTTTTGGAACATGGATAAAAGAAATACCCTTCACATTCATGGATGAGTTGTGATTGAGAAGTACCGACATAATGTTTGAAAACAAGTTCTCTTATTTCTAGATATCAAAAATTAACACCAAGATTTTTTTTTTTTTTAATGTGCACCTAAACTGACAGAAAGATAAAGCAGCATTCACTTGATTTTCTGTTCGGACAAGGAAGAATTTCCAGGTTTTTTTGTGGAACTTTATAAATGAATGTTGAAAATTCTGCTAATAGGAAGCACCCTCCACACAGTTTCTTGTAAAAGACAAATAGGTTACACAGGTGGGGATTTTTTAATGTATGCATAAATTCCCTTCTGCAACCTTGAGTCTAGAATACTTCAAATTGTATAATATTGGTAATAATAATATTTAATAGTAATAACTTTTCAGTTTAATTCCAAAAATGAGCTAGTTTCCACATCCCAGAGATACTTCATTAAAAAAATAATTAAAAAGAAAAAAAAAAGAGTTGTCTTCCTCTGCTCCAAGTGATCTGTTTTAGATGATCCTGCTCTGGCAGGGAGGCTGCACCAGGTGATCTTTCAAGGGCCTTTCCAGCCCCTGACATTCTATGATTCTATGATTATTGTGGAAATGTGATTTCAATAATGCCCAAGTACTGCATATAATATAAAGTGTTAAATTTCATGATGGGAGAGTATCCCATGTTCAGGTAAAATGAATTAAGAATGCTGTTTACTCTAAGCATTTTCTTCTCAGTTATATTCTATATGGAATCATATGCAATCTATTATGTTCATATGGAAAGACTCCTCATGCTCCTAGTTAGAAGACTGTATATACTATATTTTTCATAACAATATCCAACATATTTTAAAAAAAATATCTTTAGCAGAGAAGAAGGTATGAACAGGGTTTTTTTTAGGAAAAATCCACTATGATATGCAATGAAAATGTTACTGAAAAATAGTTAAGAAAAGCATAGAAGTTTCATCCTTTGCATCACCCTATGATGTCTCATCACCCAGCCTCAGTAACTGCAAATGGAAGGTTTCAAAAGGGAGGTTGGAGCAGGTGATCTTCTTCACTGATACAGTTATCAAACATTGGATTAGCATGCCCAGGGCAGTGGTGGAGTCACCATCCCTGGAGGTGTTTAAGCGGCATGTGGACCTGATGCTTGATACATTATTTAGTGTTGACCCTCCAGTATTGGGTAGAAGGCTGGACTGGATCATCTTTCAGGTCTGTTCCAATCGGATGGAGTCTGTGACTCTGAGAGTCTGTGTTTCTGTGACCTCTAAGCTGATTTCCAGCCTAGGCCATTCTATGATTCCACGAAGTAACTGAAAAATGTCACAGTAAGTACAGCATTCACCTATCTTCTACTCTTACAAATATATAACTTACAGCCTTCAGTAACTATTTCATGCCACAAACTAGTGCTAAAGCTGTCTTTAACTAATTTGATGAGTGTCATGCTATCTCTATTAGAGATCCTTAAAAACTACATGCTAAAATGCCTGTTTTTGACACTGTGTGGTAGCCAAGAGGACCTCACAGAGCTAGGAGATGTTGTCAAGAGGTCCACATCCTTTAGAATAGTGGCTGGAAGTTAGCTACCATTCATATATCTAAAATGGAGATAGCTGTCTGTACTTGATCAACTGAGTAACTGCATGATTTGTGGTGAGCTGAGAGAAACAAGCACATTGAGAGCACAGCGAATCCACACTATATTAGATGGCTACATTAAAATGAAAGTCTGTCTTTCTCTCCATTGATCAACCAAGAGCTGTGTCTGTGTAGGCACTTCTATTTCAGACATTTCCATTTAGATACATCAATCCAACCACAAGTATTTTGACATCACTGACCAAAAAAATATAGGTATGACCTGCATCCTCAGCCACTCATAGCCTTATTTATAACTCATTATAAAATTATCAATTTCATAATTAGGAACTATTTTTGAGAAAAAGACATTTTTAATTAGAATATCAATAATTAAAAATATTCAATATTTTGCAATTTGTGTATCCTAAATGGTGTCAGTGAAGCTACTCCCATGAATTAGTGTTCATCAAGGTGATCAAAACAAGCACTAACATAAGAAAACATTCTGCATGGAAGCAAGATTTTAAGGCAAGAAATTGTAGTAAATATAATTTCATCTTAAGCTAACATTGAAATTTGCATTGTGCAATGTATCAGAGCATGAGCTACAAAAATCTCAGTACCAAGATAAAAGTACTACAGTACAATAGCACATCAGAAAACAGTTCCAACCATGAGACTATGCCCTTTTAACCATATGGCAGTCTACAGGATTAAATTCAGTAGAATACATATTACATTAGAGGTTCATTTGGGTTAGCTTTTAAAAAACAGTTCACTTTGCAGAATAAAATTAATTCCTTGACTTTCTAGATAAGCAGAAATCTAAGTTACATTTTAGTTGTATTTGCCTACATTTTGATTGCTCATCTATATTTTTTAATTTAGTAACACAATATTTGATTTGCATCATGCCCCGGACTTAGCATTTGCACACTGTTTAAGGACACTGTGTCTTGTGGGAGAATGCAAGGCAAGAAAAGGTACAAATGTACTGTTAGCCACCAGCGAAAGAAGATTGACACCTCTTTGGTTCACCAGATTAAAAAAAAAAAAAAAAAAAAAAAAATTTGATGTGGTCACTAGGAATTAAATAGAAGGAGTAAGTACAATGCAAAAAGTAAGCAAAGTGTAGTGTTTTTCATAACTCTACTATGTCAAGTACACTGCAGACACAAGAAAATGTGATCAGAAGGATCCTCCACTCCAGTGGGGATTTGGGATGATTTTACCAGAATGGTCTCAGAATATTTCAATGTCTCTGTGCATTTATGCACAACATGCAGTCTGAGGAAAGAAAAAGACAGATTCTGTGGAAAACCTTATCATTAATCCCAGAGAAGCTGAATTTGAGTTCCCTGCAAGTTGCTGCCTTTTCCAGATTGTTGCTGCTGTTTCTGACCTTACAATAAATAGTGTCGGTGAGTTAAGAAGGGAGTGTAACCTGAGGAATAGAAGAAATTTTCTGTCTCCTCTAGGGAAGCCAGATAGATGGCTACCAGAGATGGGCAGGTCACAGAGTGATTGTAATGAAGAAGAGAATGTTTCACAGAAGGAATAAATCATCTTTCAATGTTGGATATGAGAACCAAGGTGTCCAGCCTTAAGGTGGGCATGGGTTAGATTTGGGATATAGGAGAAAATTTCATTGGAAGAAAAAATTGCCTATTGGCATATCTGAGGGTTCAAGGATATTGACGGTAACTGATGAGTAAGGCCTAGATGAAACAGTGGTGGAATGATTCTGAAGGTGATTGTTAATTCAGAAACTAAAGGGGCAGCTGGATAGCAGAAAGAATCCATCTTCTGCCTCTCATCCTAAAGAGCTAGGACATTTTTTAATTCTGTACAAGAAGATCGAGGCATAGTGTAGTGTACTGAATGAGCTTTCTCGATGACCTTCTGACTTTCTAGTTGACGAATCAGCTGATGAATGGGCAAAAAAGAGGCATGGTTAGTTCTGTATTGCCTGTGATACACAGGTTCAGTAGCAATTGGCAGTTTCATGTCCTCTTTATTGTGACGTCCCACAACTGCAGATTCATCTGAAAGTTCAGGTCTAATGGACAATTTCAGTTTATCATCCTCAGTTTCTACTGATGCTATACCAAAAGCCCATTTATGACCCTTAGGATCTTTGAAACAACCTTCTCTCAAAAAGTCAATTCCCAAAATGCAAGGTGCATCAGGACCAGTTACACTAGAATGCTGCTTCCACTTTTTACCAGTTAAACTTATCTCATCCTCTAACTTAGTTAACTCTTGAGATCCACCAGTGATTCCAGAAATAGTTATAACTTCTGTCCCTTTGCAATTTGATGGCAACAAAGTACACTGAGCACCTGTATCAACTAAAGCCCTGTATTTCCGAACTTTTGAACTGCCAGGCCACCTAATGAATACATTCCAATAGATTC
>VWZI01002430.1:153393-164948 GCA_013396835.1 Psilopogon haemacephalus | reverse complement strand
CATTAATATATTTATAGAAACAGTTTTTCTTCCCCTTTATGGCAGTGGACAGTCTAAAGTCTAAGTGGGCTTTTGCCTCTCTAATTTTTTTCCTATAACACCTAGCAATGTCTTTAAACTCTTCCTGGGTTACCTCCTCTTTTTTCCAAAGGTGATATGCCCCCTTTTTTCTCCTTAATTCCTTTAAAAGCTTCTTGCCTATCCAGTGCAGCTGGCTCACCTTTTGGCACATAGCGACAGCCCATTCCTGTGCCTTCAAGAGTTCTTTCTTGAAGCAGGTCCAGCCTTCCTGGATCCTCTTTTTTTTTTTGTTTGTTTGTTTTTTTAAAGGCTATTTCCCAAGGAACTTTCCCAGTTAGTTTCTTAAATTAGCCAAAGTCTGCCCTTTGGAAGTCCAGTGTGGAGGCTATGTTGATACCCCTCCCGGTTTCACCACACATTGAAAACTCTATTATTTCATGGTCACTCAACCCCAAGGCAGCCTCCAACCACCACATCTCCCACCAGCCCTTCTCTATTTGTGAACAGCAAGTCGAGCAGGGCTGCACCTCTGGTAGGCTCACATAATGGCTCGGATAAGAACTATCCTCTGTGCACTCTAGGAACTTTCTAGACTGCTTCTTCTCTGCAGTGTTAAATTTGCCTGAGAGTGGGTTTTGACAGAAAGACTTCCAGCATGAATAGCAGCCTTGTAAGTAAAATGCAGAAGACTTTGCAGAGATTCATAGTCAGTGTAGCAGTAATAATCTTTGACACGCATTATTTTTGAGCCACTGCTGCCCCTACGCAATGTGTTAAGAGAAAGAAATTCCAAATCCAATGAGACAAACACTATTGCTCTGCTTCACAACACACTGTAGTGAGTCAGGGCAGGCCTCCAGGAGACTTTAAATGCATGACAGAGATCAGCACCAAGGCAAGAGAAGCACTCAGATGCTTAAACTCTCCCACTTCTGTCTAGGTAACTTGGTCTGACTGAGATTCAGCAAACACTGCAGCTGCTGCTCTTTCTCACACTATCTGGAAACCAATGTGCCCGGTGCAATTTGCACGTTCTTTTTAAAAACAAAAGAGCAATCTGTGCCAAGTTGCCACAACCCGCTCTCATACTTCCTCTCTCTAAGACAGAAGGGAAGGAAGACAATGCTAAAAAAAACAAACCAGCTCTGGATTAAGGTAAAGAGTTTTACTGGAAATGAGATAACAAATGCACAATTAGTCTATTTGCAGAAAGACACAGCAAAGTGCAGAAGCAGCAGAAGCCAATGAACTACCTCTCTTCCCCTGACCTGCAGCCAACCCTATGAAAAAGACCAACACCCCAAACCTGGGCACTGAAAGCAGCAACCAGAACAGAAAGTCTCTCATGTTACAATCTGAACTTCAAGCTCCATGATAATTTACTCCAGCCAGCACATTAATTTTGAAGTCAGCATGATAGCAGCATGATTATATATCATCAGCAGATTCAACTCGCAACCAAAAAACCCCAAAACAACAAAAGCCCCACATTTTTTCACATTGCTGATTCAGTTAACCTGAAAGACATATTTATTGTAAAGGTGGTTTCAGTGTACACTATAAACACCTTGGATTCATTGATATTATTTTTTTAGCTGTCTTTGGATGACATTGTTAGTGCTCTGTAACAGACAGGAGTTTGGAAATCATCACCATTTTTATTATTATTGCAAGGTCTGGAGAACCATAATCACAGACTGGGAAATGGTGGACTAAGTCCACTGGCATTAATAAGTATTTATTACAGAATACTACTTACCTGTAGCATAGTATTTCCTCTATTTATAGTAAGAAACATTGCAAACATGGTGGCAAAATAAAGGACAAACCTTACTTTACATGGTCTTTGATGTTCGCATACACAAAAGATGCCCTAATAAATTATATCTTTTGTGCTTCATTGAACCTGAACAAAGTCTTCAAACAAATGTTCTTCTATGGGCTGAATACTGTGATGGTTAAAGGCCCGATATGTTTATCGGATGCTGAAAAGACTATAACCACATGCCTTGAGCTCTTCCAGCAGTCTCATCCTAGCTCAAAGAAATGATAAACCATTAAGTACATTAAATAAAAAATAAACCCTGCACTCACAGGTTCAAACCCTCCAAGCCAGCTCTTCTGACCTGCTGCCTTTAATAATACTTACAGATCAGGGTCAAACTGTGGGTTGAAGTGCAGACATTTATTGTTTAGGGCAATACCATTCCTTGCTTCTCAGATTACTATTTAGCCAGAAATGGTTTTATTCAAAACAAATCTGATAAAAGAGAATGACAGGAGTAAGACATGTCTTCTCTTCCTCTTGTAAAGGATGCTTCCTCCCTAGCAGAATCCCCCTCTCCTCCTCAAAGTTGACAATTGCAGAGTGCCAAGACATGGAAATTGTCCTTCCACTGGTGACATCTGTCTCCCCAAAGAGCTCTGGAGGCAGTTATTGTCATAGCTTTGGAGTCTGTCATATGATTAGGTGAATATCGAACAGTCTGGGACTTCATTTCCTTAATGTTAGTTCCTACAACTCACATTTGATTGGCTAGAATTAATGCAATGGGGTTTTTTTTTTTTGGTGTGGGGTTTTTTGTTTTTTTTTTGGTGCTAAGAAAGGGAAGAAAAAGGCTTAAAGAAATTTATGCAGAGGGCTTGAAGTTTAGTGATGCCTTCTCTTCCATTTATTGTATAGTAATTCCATAACTATCAGTTGTCATTGTCCATTTATGCATCTACTGGAAATACTGAGATTTGCTTGTGAAAATGCTGATGAATATGAACATGTAAGAAAGCTTTATGTGCCACTTCTTTGCAAACAGAGACTTCAGAACACTGTCATTAATGAACCATAAAGGCAAAAGATTTTTAAAAATATCTCTCCTAAGAAACAACATTTAAAAAGGAGTAGTGATTAATATCAGAAACAAGACAAAAGAGTTAAAGAAGTTTTAAGTATTATCCTTTTCAGCACAGCTATCAATAGGAAGCTAACAATAGTATTATTGCTATTTACATATTGGTAACACGCTTGTATGAATTTGCATAACGCATTGTGGTTCTATGCTCTAGGGAGTTGCATTGTAACATATTGGTGCTTAATGAACTCTGAAAAAATTGATTTTCCACAGAGTAAATTAAGGAATGCATTATAGCTGTTAAAGCAATCTTAAGGGAAATCTGAGGCTTCCACTGCAGCACCATGCTTAGTAAGTAATAAATTACATGTTATACTTATTTGCCTTAATTCATGCTAATTTTGTCCAATTAATGTATCACAGTAATTCAGAAGCCTGTCACAGGAGAGCTAATTATTTATTGGATTTTTGTGTTCAGCTCCCTAGGAGTCTACTAGCAAACAAACTCGCGACTGTCTTTCTGTTAGGTCCACAATGACATATTTATGTCTTACTGTGGAAAGGAAAAGAATGTTATTATTTTCTGGTTTCAGTTATAAAAAATGGATCATTATTCATGTAAGTTAGTTTTTTGTTTACAAACTAGTGTCACATCGTGACAGACTGCCATACTGTTAGGCTGAGATACAGTGTTTTTCCTCTCCCTGTAAATGCCTGAACATGACATAATTCTTATTAAAGACCCTGGCAGTACTTTTCACAACCTGAAAGCTTCTGCCGAGTGTGTGTAAAGTTCAAGAAAAAGGCTCTCCTTATTCTTTTCATTGAAATCTATGTTTTTCAAAACCCATTACTTTGAAAAATCAAGCACAATCTGCCCATAACAGTTGATGCTCTTTCACAAAAATAGATTTTTATCGTGTGGCAGAATGTTAATTCACAGCAAAAAATGAATTATTTATGAGATTAACTTGTGCAATTCATACTATAAATAATATGGCAGTTGCTAAATAATTCGCACATAGTGATAAGATGCAGACATCACAGTTAAACAATAAGAGAGTCACCAGCTGTGAAATACTCACTATCTGCTAGCATTCTGACATGCACAAGCATTTATTGAAAATTATTTGTTGAAGATGGAAAGTATTAAATCTGGTACTTGGCATCTTCTCATAGGTAGCAGGAGAATGCTTGTCAGTTGATTGCCATCTTCTACTTCATGTGAAAAGAAGGGATATTTCTTTAAATGTATAATACAAAGTGATGCTACGAGCAGGCTACATAAAATCATGCGATGTAACCTGCCATAATATGATGCCCATGACCAACTGTATGACAAATTTAAAGAGATTTATTTTATTAGAACTGGTGGGGAAAAAAAAAAAATACTCCTGCTCCTCTTCAGTGAGTTGCCATTGATCTGTTTGCCTATAGCCATGTGAATACCTGGTAGTTCAGTAAACATCTCTGAGCAATATAGCATCTTACACTTACTGTAGCTATGAGAATCACTTAAAAAGCATCTATCAAGTACTTCACAGTTTTCTCCTATCATTTTTCGATCTCTTCATTTCTAGTATACAAAAGTCTGACAGTCCTTGTTTCTTGTAAACAGTTGTGTAACTCTTCCTGGCATTTAAAATTTGTATTACTTGTTTTGTTTTTAATTTTTCTCCCTTGACTTCTCCACTGTAGAAACCATGAAACTTACACTTAATGTTAAGTATGTCTTAAATCCCACCAGAGACAACAGGGATAGAAACTTTATCTCCTTAAGTAAGGGCTTCATTTTCAGACTGTACTACCTGGACTTCCAGGACAACTGCAGAGAATATGGATATCAGTTCCAAAGATGGGAGCACATGTAGCAAAGCATGCCATGGAAACATGATTGTTGTTTTATGAATAATTCAGAAAAAGAGTGAATTACTCAAAAGAGTTAAAAAAAATCAACAAAAACCAACCAACAACAACAAAAACAGCCACACACACACAAAAACCTACCCTAAAACAACGACAAAACCTCCTGACCCCAGATTCACGAAGAAAAAAACCTTATAACAATTTTTTTTTTAAATCCTGGTAGAAAATACATAATTTTGAAAGCCTAATTGCCTGATAATAGTCATACCTTTTTTACCTCTCAATCCTCTTTTTNATTGGAGAGGTTTTTGGTGTTTTTTTTTTTTTTGGCTATGAGTAGTCTGCATCGTTGTCTATAGGGGGAAGTTCAAATAACCTCTTCTGGTAAGCCAAAATCTGCACTACCTGACAGTAAAAATCATTTAGAACACTAATCATATAAAACAGGTGACAGTGGGTTTGTATTGTAACAATGTCACACTGCAGATAGACAGAATAGGAAAAAGCCTAAAACAGTTAAAACAAGATTTGGAATCCCTAGCTGGAATGAATGTTTTAAAGTGCCCATGTTTATTTTCTTGTTAAGTTAATATGTTTGCTTCTGCTAGACGTAGCAGAAACTTCAGAGCTAACTTTTGCATTACTTTAGTATAGAAATGTTAAAAAACCAAAACCACCAAAACATCCTTGGAGAAAGAAGTCTGGCAATCAGGGAACTAGATATTTGTTTGAGATTCCATTTGTAACAGAGCTTTGACTATGTTTGCTTCTTCATTTTCCAAGCCCTTGTCCTGCAGAGCCCAGTTGCCAGAGGAAGATAAGGAAGAAGGGTATTATAGTTTCCTTTGCTTCTTTCTGGCTGTGCCACATAATAAATGCCTTATTTTAAAATACTCTTCTTTACATGGAGGCAGTTGTTTTTCTGCTAGATATTTCATTGGGTTCTCTTCTGGTCACTCAGAATATGACAGAAGAAACTAAGTTTCAAGCATCTTCTTGTATCACAAAAATCTATGGAAATCTTGAGATGCAGCAGCAAGTGGCAAGACTGATATGAACTTCAACAACCCAAGAGTTCATCAACAGCCTCTTTTTATATTAAATGCCTGTAAACTATAATTTCTGAATCTGTAACTTTCCCAGCACCAATGCTTTTCGACATCTACTCAACACTGGGTGTGTTGCAATGAACCATTTTTTTCTAACACAAAGTCAAGTCCACACCTGGAATATTTTTGTCTCACTTCTTTTCCCTCTCATACCATTGCTACCTCCCTAAAAAAGTTTCACATCTCCCTTTTCAGACTGGCAAGATGAAGAAACACTTTTTATGAAATCAGATCAAATTCACAACACAGATTATTTGTTTAATCAATGTTCCTGCTATAGACAATCTGTCCTATTACACTGATAGACCACCTTTGTTAGTCCATAAAAGTTATTTTAAAAACAAGAAAAAATAAAAGAAAAATATAAATGGCAGTGGAGCAGGAAGTGACATCTTTCACTGGAAGCAACATTCCTTCAAAGAAAACAGAAACAGTTTTAGCAACTATAGATATTTCCAAACCAATACTCATCTCAGTGGTTTCAGGAAACAGTGCTGTTCAAAATAGCGGCATCCTTCTAAACCACAGCTGGATACAGAGATAGAATAAACATCTTTCCGGAGGTTCATATTATCATGGACAAAATTGGTGCCAATATCATTAGAGGGAGAGAGAGCAGGATGTGGAAACACTCATAAAACTGCAAGCCTATACAAGTAGCATTAATTTACTCACTGAGTTCAGAAACAGATTACTTAAAGAAATAAAGGGCAATGATAGCAAGACTTTTAAGTGATAGCTAAGTAGCACCTTGGCCTCAATTGCAACACTAAATTAACCAGAAATCATATAAAGGAAAAGGTGACACAACTCATCATTAATTACAGAAAGACAAAACAGTGAAGGTTGGAAGGGAGCTCCAGAAGTCATCTAGTTTGACCTTCTGCTCAAAGCAGGTCTGTTGGCTCAAATTTCCCTACTAGTGAATGATTAGCTTACTAAGGCACAATGGAAATTTGAGAAAGATAGACAAGGAAGTGCGTTAGTAGTTTGTTATAGAGTGCATTATATCCATAGGCAAAAAGAGGGGGGAAAAAACTTTAAAGTGTCTATTAAAAAAGAGGCAGAGTATTGCTGCAAATAGAAATTGCAGTTGATTACACAGCCTGAGTCTTGGTCCCATGTTGCCTTACAACACATGTAACTGTGAAGTCATTCTAAAGGACACCACTGAAGATCTACATCTTCCTGCTCACCAATTATGATTAAGAAGACAGACTTGCTTCCATGAATCACTCATGACCAGATTCTCCATCCCGGATGCCATGGGCATCTGTTTCATGTCTCCCAAACACTATCATAATTAATTATAGATATTTTTCTGTAATTCAAAAGGTGACTCTCCAGTTTTATCTAGAGTTTGAGAAAAAACTTTTATTGTTTCTTTTGATATTATCAATCTAGTTAGCAGAAACAAGAGTTCTGCTTGCTTATCAGCATCTTATAATACTGTGGATCTGTGGACTTCCTTTTTTTTTTTTTTTTCTTTTTTCTTTTTTTCATTTAGGGATTCCATTATACCTTTATCTGCATTTTACAAGGGAGAGAACAGCCATTACTTTTGCATTGCTTGCTGCTACATCTGCAGTTGTCAATCTCCTACAAAACTCTGTTTCTTGCAGATGATGGTTGCATATATGTAAATACAGAAGTAGTAGTGATCAACTTCAGAACCACAGTTCAGTAAAATCACCTAGGAATACCTCCATTGTACAAGTGATGCCACCTGATGTGCAATTGACCCTGTGGTCCATTGAAGAATTGCACCTCTCCTGCTGCTCATACAAAACTCCCTTCTTTTGGCATACTATTGCAGTTCACTGTTCTATTTTGTAAGTGTTTTATATTGTTCTGCTAGAATTAACACTGGGACTGCTTTGAGATCTTCTGGTGAATGTATTATAGAAATGCAAATAAACTACTAGGTTATTATTTGATACAGAGGCTGCTGTGTAGCTCTACCTACACATTACATTTACTTTCCATGCCTATCAGTATGTACTCAGAGATTGATAGATGATGGTTTTATAATTCTTAAATACTTTTTTGATATCCTAAACCTATAGAGCCTTTGGACATTTTGTTCAGGAGATTTGGAATACTTTGCCACTTGAAATAAAAAGAGCTTCAATTGGCAAGGTTTTAAATCCAAACATTTAAGGCACTGATTTTACTTAGTTTTTCTAAAGTAACTCCTTTAGGAAATTGAGCGCTACACTGCTAATTTTAACTTCATTCATTTTAAAGTGCTCCAGGATACTACCACAAAGGGCACTGTAAAAATTACATTGTGCTGTATTAGGTTTGAATAGGATGAGTTATGGAACTATTTGAGACATTGAATTTCCAGAATTTAGTTATTACAATGCTTATAACACTAAAGATTTCTTATGTATGCATTTTATGTTTGTTTTTTTTTTCTTAGTAATTATAATTTCTAAGAAATATCTACTATACATATTCTGTCACTAAAGCTTTATAATATTTTTCTGTTGCAATACAACTCTATGAAAATATTTTATAGAACAGTTACTCACACCTACATAAATATTATTTAAAATGCAAATGTACCTTGCCTAAATTATAGTGGAAATCCATTTTTCATGCAATGAGTCTTTAAAATATTTCCTATGCTGATTAACCTGAAATGGGATTTTTCTTTTACAATATGAAAAATATTCTCTTGGTATAAATCCAACTACAGTATGCAAAAATCTGTCTGAATGTTACATTGTGAGAGTGAGTTACTGTGTATTCAGAATAACCAATGTAAAATTAAATCATTTGTATTATTTTTAAATTTTAGAACATTTTTATTCTACAATATTTGGAGGGTTTAGTCCTACCACACCACTATTTAATGTATAGGAAATATACAAAAAAGACTGTACAAATTTTCCTGTGAACATTACACAAATTCACTTCAGTAAGACCTGGTTCATAATACTTCAACTTTTAAAACAGTAATATAATTTCATAGGTGTGTTTTTCCCATAAGTATATTCCTTAAATAGATGGCATAATGTGAAAATGAGAAAATACTCTTGATTTTTCTTCTCTGTTTTTCAGTAATTTGTCTCAGTCTCATGTATAATCTTGCACTCACTGTAAGTAATAAATATCTAATACAAGCAGGCATAGAATAACTTTTTTTTTTAAAGGCAAAACTTGAAAAAATACTATTAGTTGAGAGGAAAAGACAATCAAAAGTATTCAAAAAATTAGACATTTGCTTTGGAAGAATAAATAGAACATTCCTTAATGGCTTTTCAGGACCAGTGGAAAACATTTCTCACGCACACAGTGGTTTGCTTTTTTCCCCATACCTCTCAACAAGGGATAATTTGTGAAGGGATAACTTGGTGTAGAAAACCCAAGGAGGATGAACTTAAGCAACATTTCAATAGATATACCACCAAACTTCGCAGGTCACTGGGGAGACAGATCGATAGAATGTATGTTATCACTAACATCAAAAAGAATAGATCTATTGCAGAAAAAACCCACCAAACTGTTTAAAAATTTAAAGCATTATCTATAGCATTTTTATTTGAAGACTTTTTTAACAATTGTGTTTGCTTGCACACTTCTTTGACAACAGAAAGTTCCCAAAAACCTACCTTTATGATCAAAATACTACACAGGCGTTTTGGATTCTGTGTATAAATAGATTTCATTGCGTTTTAAATATATATATATTAATGGTTTTAAGTCTTCTGAGTTTTAAAGGAGGATGGCAATAATGCAGTTACTCCAAAACAACAACAAAAAATTGTAAGTCAAGCAATTACATACATCTTAACTTTTATGTTCTCTAAAATAAAGTGCATATTTATCATAGTAAAGCATGTAATACATAGCATTTATCTTTTGTTATCTGACTGAGCCATATCTGAAAGTAATTGAAACTCAACAGCTATTTGTCATTGTTCCCTGTAATCCTTGGAACGTCTTCAAAATTTCCAGCATATCTTTCACTCATGTACTATAGATTCACCTTTTTCCTTCCTCATTGAGACCAACAAAATCTGTGCTTCTGTGCCAAAGTATGACAGGCACTTTATTGACGGACAGAATGTGCAGCCTTTGTGCTTAAGAGACCCACTGAATTAAATAGCACAGGGCCTCTAAAGACCTCCAATCTCCAATGGATTTATGGCAAAACACGGCCAGTATCTAGCAGCAGGGAGGCAACACAAAACAGAAGCAACACTCGAAGTTGTAAGTGTGTATGCAACTTCACATCCTGCTGTACTTCCAAGGTGATAATACAGAGTGACTAGACTTTCTGAGAAAGAAGTAGATTTGTTACAATCCTGTGGTAACCAGGAGGAGTAACTAAGATCTGTGTTGTGTTCTACTGTTCAACTGCAAAATAGTCTGATTAATGTAAATTAATCTAATAAAATACTTACTTTTCCAGTAGCGATAACGGCAGCATGTTAGAAACTGTTTTACATTTCTTATAAGCTGCACGATGGATGCTCTTTTTATTTAGAAAATAGAAACTCACAAACAGGTATGTTTTTCATACCTGGGGAGAACAATTTTTGTTAAAATAGTCTAATGAAAAATCAATTTTTTCTAGCAAGGAGAAAATAAATTTCTTTTAAAAATGTCTTGCTTTTTCCATTAATAGATCCATATTCAGTAAATATATTCGGTATTAATCATGAGTTATCTTTCTTGAATATAAGAGGTATACAAAACAATCAAAGTTTATATGTAAGATCATTTACATTGGCTGAATTTAGCATCTTTTATGCTATGAATTGAGCTTGAAGTTTCATTTACTAAGGACTAGATAATAGCACATGTCATTTTTCCCCTTGGTTTTGGGTTACAAGAAAGAATAACAAATTTCTTGGAATATATTTGTGGCTAGAATGAGTCAGAAAATTTATCCCATGGAAAATTTTTAATAGGAAGCAAAATGTAAGAAAGAGAAATATTTTTGTTTGGAAATCTTGCCATACTCTTGCCAAGAGCTGTGTTCCAGGTCTCCTTCACTGAGTGTGGTTCATGATCAACATATTATACATACAATAGTATCCCTTCCTAGCTAATCTGACTAAAGAAAATCTTCAGAATATGTAACGGAGGTGGGCAATTCAGCTTTTCAATTAATAATACAGAGATCTGGAAGATGGCCTACTACTTCTCTGACCAAAGACACTCTTCATAATTAGTGAGAGCAATAGTCACTCTGAGCCACAATTCCTTTAGATAAATCATACCCAAAAGCACCCATATGTCTTCATGTTGGGGTAACTCATTCAGATACAGGTCTCTGACACTAGGTAAGATCAATCCCAGTTCTAGTCTTCAGTTATACACTTTAGCCTTGAGTAAGGAGGTATGTCTCTTCTATCTCTTTTGAGTTCATGTAGTCACAGAGTGACTGCTGGATCTCTTTCAGAAGACTTTCACACCATTTTCTGAGAAGCAAAGAAACAGAATTTTTCAGTCCCTTTTCTTCTTTGTGCTTTCATGTACCTCCCACAAAATTTCAGCAAGGCTACACTTACATTTTGTAAAAGAAAACAACACAACAGTCTTGCTCTGAACAAGGCTTTTGGTTCAATTTTCATGTTCAGTGCTATTGTGTTGGTTTGAGCTAATTGGAGAATTTGAGTGAGAAATTAGACTATTGGCTGAGAAAGGTAAACACAGTATGTCACTTCACCAAGTTTTACTGAGAGAAAAAAAAAAA
>VWZI01002430.1:132580-143193 GCA_013396835.1 Psilopogon haemacephalus | reverse complement strand
GCGCGGAGGGGAGGGACTTGGGGGTGGTGGTGGACAAGAAGCTCAACACGAGCTGGCAGTGTGCACTTGCAGCCCAGAAAGCCAACCAGATCCTGGGCTGCATCAGGAGAGGTGTGGCCAGCAGGTCAAGGGAGGTGATACTCCCCCTCTACTCCACCCTGGTGGGACCCCACCTGGAGCACTGCATCCAGTTATGGAGCCCTTATTACAAGAGGGATGTGGACATGCTGTTCTATGAGGATAGACTGAAGGAGTTGGGGCTGTTCAGTTTGGAGAAGAGGAGGCTCCCAGGTGACCTTATTGTGTCCTTCCAGTATCTGAAGGGGGCCTACAGAAAAGCTGGGGAGGGACTTTTTAGGCTATCAGGTAGTGACAGGACTAGGGGGAATGGAGCAAAAATCCAAGTGGGGAGATTCAGATTGGATGTGAGGAGGAAGTTCTTCAGCATGAGAGTGGTGAGGCCCTGGAATGGGTTGCCCAGGGAAGTGGTTGGGGCCACATCCCTGGAAGTGTTTGCAGCCAGGATGGATGAGGCTGTGGCCAGGCTGGTCTAGGATAGGGTGTCCCTGCCCATATCAGGGGGGTTGGAACTAGATGATCTTTGTGGTCCCTTTCAACCCTGACTGATTCTATGATTCTATGATTCTTATTCATCATCTTAAAAGCAAAAACATCTGATGTCACCACTTGATATATTAATGTTTACAATAGTAAACATTAAAGTTTACAATGATTTACACACTTTACAAATGTGAATTTATTTTTTTAAAAAGGGAACATGGGGGAGGGGGAAATAAAGCCAGATAGTCTAGAAAAAAAGATCACAGGTGGCAATCAAAGAATAAGAATTTGACGAACTTTACAATAGCAGCATCAATAAGCCACAGGTTAAATAGACTAGCCTTGCACTTCTCAAAAGTCTTTTTTTTAACTTCTACCTCGAATTGCTACCATGTCTTCTCAGACATGGTAACACAGGTCTAGTTCACAGAGCTTGTGCTTCTGAGCATTCTGAGCAAGATCTGTGGACTTCAGTAAGGAGAAAAAAAAAATTTCATGCTTCTTACTGCAGCTAGACCTGTAAAACCAGCACAGCTGATGAAGATGGATTCTGTTCTTTCTTGTTCACATTCAGCAGATTTTTTTAAGTGCCAATGAATAGAATGCCTAGTCACCATAGGTCATAAAATGTAGAGGTTCCCAGGATGAATAATGACAAAGAAGCAGCATTCTATGCCTGCATTATATAGACTTGCAGAACAGGTGCCTTGTAAATATCTGGGGAAAAAAAATATATATCCTCTGAATCAAAAGAAGAAGGGAAAAATACATCACACACTGAAAAACAACTCATATTCTCAAAGTCACTTAAATGTGACTACTAGCATTTTTCACACAGAACTCCAATGCCTCTAAGGAAGGAACTACATCATAACCATGTCTCTTATGAACAATGCTAGACCAAGGTTTAGAATCCAGGAAGCCCTACACTATCTCCATAGAATCCTGCACCCATGTCATCCACAATGCTGAATACAGACTCATCTCATTATCAAAGAAAGAGAATTGGTGGGAAAATGCTTTGTCCAAAGGTATGCATATGTATATACATATACATATGCATATGTATATGTGCGTGTATATGCGTATGCGTATGCGTATGTGTATGTATATGTATATGTATATGATGTTCCAGGCACAGCTTTTGCCATTGACCTCCCATAGCCTTGATTTCCTAGTATTGAATATATAGCAAGTCTGTTGTCCTCTTGGTCATCTTTTGGTGAGCTTTGGTTACACTGTGAGCTTTGGTTAGAGAGAAGTATATTTCTGATGGACTATTTTCCATTATATCTGCCCATGGTACAAACCAAGACAATGACTTGAGATTGATATAGCTATGGAGCAAGCAGTGCATGGAATGGGCACCTATTGAGAATTTTTCATCAAAACCCAAATGTTTTCTAAACACACATGCAACACAGGATTTACTGTGTCGTTTATAATGTGAACAACATGCATGTCATTTTAGAAATTAGATTTAATTGATTTTGAGATTTTTGGATGTCACTACAAGGGCCTATTTTATTTTATTTCACTGATTTCTACTTTATTGTTTCATTTTATGTTTCATTTTATTGTTTCATTTTATGTTGAGATCTCTTTATATGAAGTATTTCCTTCTTTATATTTTATTGAAATCTCAACTAGTACTAGGGATTTTTCCACAGTTTTTGAAACTTAGAAATAGCTTGGCTCTTACATGATACTTTAATAATGTTGCCAATCCTCTGATAAGTTGTTCACATCAGATATTTAGCCCCAATACCTAATGCTTGAGAATCTACATTGATTCTCTTTACGTTCCGCCTCTGCATTCCAAGATTTATGAATATTAAGTTGTGCTTGCCCCAAAGCAAAAGTATACTCACTAAGATATTTGCTGAGATCAGGAGTCTCTCTGCCCCATTTTTAAAACAAAGGCATTAATAAGGAAGCACTGTAAAATGTGCAACACTGAAAAAAATAAAGAATTTTCAGTATTTTTAATAAAGTGAGGAAAAACCCCCACCAAACCTCTTGTTCAAAGCACTCTGAGTGCCCTAAATAATGCAAGAGATTATCAACTTATAACACTTGTATACAATTATGCCTACTGAGAAGTGAGGATAAACCCTCATGTTCAAGACTATGAATATTCTTTAAAAAAAACCAGTGGTCAAGTAAGGTAAAAAGACCTCATACTCTGTAATTTTAACCCTTTCAAATGCATGGACAGATACTATACACAGCACCTATGGGGGTCAGTGAAATTCATCAGCAATGGTTGTATCATTACCCAGCACACATGTAATTTGGTACCCGGTGTACTAAGCACAGAGTTCATAGATCTCTGTGCAGAAGGCACACATGTACATTGTTCAGTGCTGAAACATCTTTCACAAGGACTAAGTGAGCCTTGTAATTTTACATACATACGTAGCACTCTTGAAATTCTTGAAACATTTATTTTAAAAAATAATTAAATTATATGTCTTATGCTTCTTTTACATATACATCTATATTTTAAAAAATATATATTTCTTACTTTGTAATTTGGCCTATTTTTATGCATGTGTAAAAATAAGGAGATTACTTGAAATGAGGTGAAACTGGCACAAATGAAAGGGAATGTGAATGAGCTGGTTTGCTGGTTTACCAACAGGTGAAAGAAAGGAGCTATGGCAAAAACATCCCATTGAGATGACTGCTGAAGCAAATACCAAACATTTATGCAGACATACATTAAAATGCTCAAGATTCAATTTCTAAACTGTGATTACATAATATTATGTCTGCCCCTCTGTTTGTAATTACATTGCTTTCAGGTTTATATATTAAACAGTTCCCCAGCTGCTCTTTAGAAAATAATACACTGGTTAATTTTAAAAGCAACCACATACGGTTAAGATAATTCAAGAGATACAACTGTGTAATGTAATTCATCTCTTCTTTTCTTTTCTTTTCTTTTTTTTTTCCCCCCACACAAATCTCTATATTAAACTAAAAACAGAGCTCTACTGTGTTTATTACAATAAATATTCTTATTGAAATCAACAGTATACGAGGGATTCCCAGCAGGTTCTGTATAAGCCATTATTGAAATATCTCATTGCAATTATTTTTCAGCAATTTCCTCCCACTGTTATTCTATATATTACAGTATACTGAGCACAAAATAAGATGTCGGCATCTCTCAGTATAGCTTCTACTGGATTATGAATTAAGATGGATATAAATTGGATTGTAAATTAAGAACTATGAAAACTCAAGGCACCCCTTGGATATAAAAAGCTCACTCTGCATCAGAGATCTCACCTCCCCACCAGCATCAGGGCTGACACTTGAGACACTTCAGGATAAGTCTCTTATTTGCCACACCGCAGAAATAAGAAATTCCCTGGCTTCAAGAAGAAGTGCTGAAGAAATTTATTCTTCTCTTTACTGGCAGTTGCTATGTAGGACATTATATGGATTCCTGGATAGCATTAATGGTGCTGTTTTCTGCATGCCTCAGGCCACAGGGCTGTGATTACTTTTAATCAGTTTCAAGACTACCCACCCTCAGCCGTGCTTTGGTTATCTTCAGACTGGATCAGTACATTGTAGCCTACCTATTGTAACACTTGGAAGTTTCCCCGAGGCTTTCAGGATATGCAGAATGAAGCCAAAATGAGTTTAGGTCCCTTCCTTCCCCTTTCTTTCCCTACAGAAACTTTGCTGTCTGTTCCCTGTTTCCCACCAGTATTCCCAAGTACCACACAGTAATCAGAAATCCTTCTTTTCCTAAGTCAATACCATTAAAAAAAAAATAATTTAAAAAATTTTAAAAATAACTTTTTCCTCGAAGCTTGCAGCATTTGCAGCAATTCCTTCCTAATATCCATGCAAATACATGTGAATTCATTTTACATATTTCTGGTAATAAAAAAAAGGGAAGTCTCAAAATCATCACTTTGAGAGATCAGAAACTTTACCAGTCTTCAACCCCAAAAGCTCAGTTTAATTGGTGTAATGAGACAATTATTGATATTTATCCATAAACAGAGCAAAATAGATTCTGCCACTCACACTCACCCTTGTTCCTCGGTTGTTAGCCTTCTTAATTCCAGTGAAACTTAGGACTTAATTGTAAATGACCTCTGTTAATATAACAAGCACACTTTCTGCTTCAAAAGATCTTTAATGGCCATTTCACAGTGATAATGAAATTTAACACAAGTGCTTAAAGAGAATTATTGTCAACAACAGTAAAATAGTTTTCACTGTCATATGCTAACTATCAGTAGCATAACAAGTACAATTTTTTCTATCCTTATGGTAAAATCATGCAATTGTCAGGCATGGGGAGCAACCGGGAAGGTGTAATGACAGTACCCTGTGCATATGCAATTATTATTACTCAGAAAAAGAAAGAAGAGAAAGTTGGAGGAAATGTATTTATACAAATCCCTGGTGAATAAGATATTAATTATCAAAAAGTTCTCAGCCAAACACTTCAACAATTTATATAGCCCATCAGACAAAATATGCCAGCTATTCAAAAAAAACAAGGCAGATGAGATTAGGCTGGTTCAGGCTGTCTCACTGACATGCAGCATTCTAGACAAGCTAGCGAACATGCTACTAGACAAGCAAGTGAACATATTACACAAGAACCTACGCAAACTACAAAACGATCAAAGACTGCTTCAATATCATAATGTAAAATTGTAATGGGAAGGCAGACAGGGTGATAAAAAGAAGCAGAGCTCTTTCAAATGTGAGTCAAGAGAAAAAAAGTGACAGGCTCAACATTTTCAGATGAGAATTCAAGACTATGGAACATTCCACAAGAACAACATTGGAAATGAACACCAAAACATGTGGTTGTTTAAAAAAAAAAGGCATCATTTTTACAAGCTATATAATTCCACTATTACAGAACCTGGCTAGTTTCAGAAAGGAAGATATCCAAGGACAGAGGAATGCAAGATCTAATTAAACAGAGAGCAATGCTGCTAAATAAAGTCTAAAGCAGTTTTCTGCCTTCAGTCCAGAAACTGCAGTCTCCTATAGAATAACAGGAGCTCCACTGATTTTTCATTAGGACTTCCAAAAGGAAGAAGCTTCAAATGTCCAGCAATAGCAGAAACAAGAGCTGGTGCATTCAGCTTTCAGAAGTTGCCACTTGTAGAACTGACTTTGGGAAACCTGATGCAAGTTTGACTCCAGCTGCAGGAAACCATGTGCGGGTTTTTTTTAATGTTGAGTACAAAATTTCTCTTTACTCTTTGTTGAAATACAAGTTGCAGGAAGAAGTGTTTTGTTCTTAACTGGCAAAGTACTCAAGTTCCAGTTAACTCCTGCTGGTAAGATTGACCGACCAGTCATGCTGTGATGAAACAAATAAGGGCAGAACATTTGTACAAATAGACAAGAGACTGTCATGAACAGCCATGACAAAGACAGGACAAAATTCTTCACAGTGTGATAAAAAAGAAAGAAAAATAAATAAAGACAACTTATATTGGAAAAAGACAAAACCAAAACCACCCTTAAACCATTTGTGGACAAAATGTGCTTTTCACAGATGAGGGAAGGAATATGCAGCTGTCCCACGGGTCTTACAGTTTGGTTTCAAAACAACACCAATAGTCCTCTTAAAATCACCATTAAAGTCAAAGAAGAGTTGGGATGACTTCCCACTTTTGAATGGACTCTTAGTTTGGATACCTCTTAAAGTACTTCTATAATTTAGATCTCCATCTTGAGACATAACACAACACCATGTAGCAGGTTAAAAGTGCTTTGAGAAGTATCAGCCAATTATTTTCCTACCAGGCCACTCTAGAACAGCAAACCAAAATTGCAGGTTTAGTACTAGGATCTACAAATTTTATGTTGAGTGAAAAAATACTTGGTATTAAGCAGAAAACATAATGAATAACCAATTTATGATCAAGGTTATGGAAACAGATGTGCAGACAGATGTAGGGATATAAACTGCTTCTGCACATAGTCTTTTGTGTCCTCAAACACATGATTCAAACACTTCAGCATGAGCACTGGTTACCTTTCAAGATTAAACAATCACTTTGATAATCTCATTTAACACCTCTTTGTCTTGCTAGTGAATGCTGTCTGAAGTATCTACCACAAGAAATCATGGCAACATAAAAAGCATATTTTTACAATCACTTTTACCAAAGAAGGGAGAATAAGGTGAGAAGCAGTAGGTTTTCTCTCAGAGCCAGCTTGTAGGATGCAGGCTGTTACCATGAGGTAATATCTTGTCAGGCAAACAGGAGCTCCAGCACAACTCTAATTTGTGATAGGGTGCAAAACACCAAACAAACTTAACCAAGATTAGATTCCACAGCTCATATAGTACCAATAACTGAAAAAAATGGAGAAAAAAACCCCAACAATCAGTTGTTTACTTAAAATGAAGTGTGGGTGTCCAGGATACTTTTGTTCCAGGGAGAACAGTAGTTTACTCCTGCTGTGTATTTGCTTTGTATGAAAGGAGGTGAGTTGCTGGTGCATTCAGCAAGGCAGGGGAAAGAAAAAGTGACCAAGTTTTCAAAATATTTTTATCAACAAATACTTGGCTTTGGTCCAACAGTCTTTTTGTTTACTCACTATGACCTTCATACAGACCTAATCAAAGTGTTTCCTACAGAATAATGCAGCATTTATAATTGGTAAAACTTTTGTATTTAGGTGTTGGTTTAGCAAGTCAAGCCAGAAAGCTTTTTGGAGGCTTATGGGAATCTTCATTTTTCCTCCCTTTGATCTTGAAGAAGACAAATATTCATAATTTTTCGCTTGTGCAGAATCCTTAGAAATTATTTTCTGCAGTTTAGCTAGCATCGTAAATGATTCCCTTGCTTAGCTCCACAAGCTACCCCTGCACAAGGAATAGAAGAACAAGTTAAGAAAATGATAAGAGAAGTGCCTAGGGAAGACAGTACTGCACTGTACATTACAAAGATCAGAGGGAGCCCAGAAGCAGAATGAGAAAAAAACTCTGTTCACAACATGCACTGTAGTGCAGAAATTCCCAGAAAACTCAAATACCATCATTGTCGTTTTTGAAATCAAGAAAGCTGGGGGAAAAAAGCTGCAGAAGGGACTTGATAAAAGTAGAAGCTAACAAGTTGCTTCTATGGAGAGATTTTATTAAGACATTTGACCTTAAACAATAGATGTAGTATATTTTTAAGTCCAGTCAAAAAGACTATCAGCCCTTCAATCAAAACCACTTCCATATATGTTAAAGAAAGCAACTAAAACTCTGTATCTTATTTCTTTCTGTGAAAGGAATTCACTGAAATAAAAAAAAACAAACCCCAAACCCAAACCAAAAACAAAAACAAAAACCACGACATCCAAACAAGCATAAAACCAAACAAAACAAAACAAAAAACCTTTCAGCCTAAACAAACAAACAGAAACTGTGTTAGGAAGAGTTTGGAGCAAAATACTATTTCAAAAATATTTGTTGTGACTGAGTAGTAAGCATTAGGTGACAGAAGTAGAGGATGTGTCCAAAACACAGGATATGACAGAAAAAAACCCTTAACTTTGTACATATACTACAACAAAAATTCTTCAGTTTCATGTGCTTTCATCTCTCATCAACTGGCAACCCTAGTTAATAGAAAAGTGACAGAACATGGTTTTTTTTTAATGTTTACCATGTTTCTGACTGTAGGTGAGAACACCAAGAATAGAAACCAAGTGACTGGTTTCACGGAAATAGAAATTAAATTGAGAAAAATGGCATTAATGCTTTTAATAACTAACTGGAAGAGAATGTGTATCAAATAAATTTACCTGTCAATAGAGAGGAATTAGAAATCTTCAGGATCACTTAGGTAGCTAAATTCCTTTGGACACCATTCAGAAAAGCTGAAACAGACATCTGTGCACTGAACCTGATCCTACTCTACATGAATTACTGATCAATAAACTGAGAACAAGTACACAGTGGCTTATTTAAATTATTTTAGTAATACTTATGAAGCATGCTGTGAGTTGGTGCAAAATTTGCTCATCAGCGTAACAAGGAGAAGGAGGAGGCCTCAGCTAGTGAAAGCATTGCTAATGAAATAAAGATAAGCCTTTGTGTTGATGTACAGCATATAATAAGTCATACAGTATGTTGTCTTTCAAATATCAGCTATTGGAATAAACAGTTCAGCAAATAGCATTTGGTTTCTTGGCTTCTATTTAAGTTCTTTTTGCTACTGCTTTTTAGGGAAGTACTTAGCTGCTCTAAACTGAAATTGTGTTTTCAGGCAACTGATCTATCGTCATCCAAATGCTGCATAGTTGTAGATCATACAGTAGTAGATCAGTGATCTCCATGGTGAAAGGTATTCTACTATATAGCAGCTCATAAACATTAGTATGTATGGATTTGTATTTCTATATGAAACAAATTTAGATATTAATCTCATTTGTGATATTTTGACATTTTGTTTGAAAAAGAAAAAGAACCTGAAACTAAACATGAATTATGGTATGGATAAATTGGAAGTTACAAGGTCTGTGGAAGGGATGATGTGTCATTTGGGAAATGCACATCAACATAAATTTTGCTTTTTCTTGGATGGTTAGACTATCCAGAGAAGTCCAAATTCTGCATGCTTACATACGATATTCCCCTGACGCAGTCTCTTCCACTAATCTTCTAAGTGGTGTATGTGATTCCTTCTGTGCGCAAAAGCTACAGGGCAAACAGCAATCAATGTGTAATTTGACTTGATGCCCTTTGAGTTTCCCAGTACTCTGAAACAGGCAAAATCACTTAGAGCAGCTGATTCAATTTGTCAGGCGGTACTGTGTGTAACGTGTATCAGCCCTAATTCAGCTGTAGCAGATTAGGGTGCCTTGTCAGTCCGTCAGTACATTGGGTTATTCACAGGAGAAGGATAGACTAGGACTTCAAGCAAGCGTACTTAGAAAGGAACTCTCCATGCACAAAGATTAACATTTACAGTCATACAGCAATACATTTTATAGAGATAAATTAAATGCTTGTACACAGTGAAAGTCCACAGGACAGGAGCTTTCCCACTTACCTCACCAAAGCTCACAAAGGAACAAAGAAATTCTCCCATTGGCTGTTTTTAATATGGTTTCAAATTTTCCAGGCTTTCACCTCTCCTGAGGCTTTTATTTCTTTTGGTTTTAGGTTTTCTTCCTTCCTTCCTTCCTTCCTTCCTTTCCTTCCTTCCTTTCTTTCTTTTCTTTCTTTTTCTTTTATTTCTTTCTTCTTTCCTTTCTTTCTTTCCTTTTTTTCTTTCTTCTTTCTTTCCTTTCTTTCTTGCTTACTTTATTTCTTTTTTTTTTCTTTCTTTCTTGCTTTATTTATTTCTTTCTTTTTTTCTTTTTCTTTCTTTCTTTTCTTTCTTTCTTGCTTACTTTATTTCTTTTTTTTTCTTTCTTTCTTGCTTTATTTCTTTCTTTCTTTTTTCTTTTTCTTTCTTTCTTTTCTTTCTTTCTTGCTTACTTTATTTCTTTCTTTTCCTTTCTTTTTATTTTTCTTTTTTTTCTGTGTGTTTTTTTTTTTTTTGTTTTTGTTTTCTTTTGGGTTTTTTGGTATGGTCTTTTTTGTTTGCTTGTGTTTTCTTGTTATTGCCAGGGGTCTGGTGCTCAAATGGTCTGATGCTGTCTGTCCCAGCACTCTGAGGTGCATTTCCAAAAATAGGGAAAGGAAGAGAGAGATGGAGGTTCCTCTGTGCAATGCTGTTTCATACAAATCAGCAAAGACAGAAGATCCCATTTTATCACAGACTACTACTTTGCCATCAGATGTCTATACAGTGTTTGAAATCAGCTTACCAGTAGAAAATTACAGCAGAATAAACAGTGTATGTATTTTGTTTATTAATGTCAGGAAATAATAATTTACACTAATTGTAACCACATGTGAACGAGTAGTTATCTTGTTTGTGGTTTTAAAATCTATAAACAAAATAATGTATTAAAAATAATAACGTAATAGAATAGAATAGAATAGAATAGAATAGAATAGAATAGAATAGAATAGAATAGAACAGAACAGAACAGAACAGAACAGA
>VWZI01002430.1:63517-131170 GCA_013396835.1 Psilopogon haemacephalus | reverse complement strand
TTTCTGTGTGTTTTTTTTTTTTTTGTTTTTGTTTTCTTTTGGGTTTTTTGGTATGGTCTTTTTTGTTTGCTTGTGTTTTCTTGTTATTGCCAGGGGTCTGGTGCTCAAATGGTCTGATGCTGTCTGTCCCAGCACTCTGAGGTGCATTTCCAAAAATAGGGAAAGGAAGAGAGAGATGGAGGTTCCTCTGTGCAATGCTGTTTCATACAAATCAGCAAAGACAGAAGATCCCATTTTATCACAGACTACTACTTTGCCATCAGATGTCTATACAGTGTTTGAAATCAGCTTACCAGTAGAAAATTACAGCAGAATAAACAGTGTATGTATTTTGTTTATTAATGTCAGGAAATAATAATTTACACTAATTGTAACCACATGTGAACGAGTAGTTATCTTGTTTGTGGTTTTAAAATCTATAAACAAAATAATGTATTAAAAATAATAACATATTAGAATAGAATAGAATAGAATAGAATAGAATAGAATAGAATAGAATAGAATAGAACAGAACAGAACAGAACAGAACAGAACAGAACAGAACAGAACAGAATACGATAAGCCAGGTTGGAAGAGACCTCCTCCTATCACCCAGCCCAATCCAATGGCACTGAGTACCTCATCCAGTCTTTTCTTGAACACCTCCAGGGATGGCAACTCCACCACTTCCTTGGGCAGCCCATTCCAATGGCAAATGACTCTCTCTGGGAAGAACTCCTTCCTAATATCCAGCATATACCTCCCCTGCCACAACTTGAGACTGTGTCTCCTTGTTCTGTTGCTGGTTGCCTGGGAAAACAGACCAACCCTCACCTGGCTACAACCTCCCTTTAGGTAGTTGTAGACAGCAATGAGGTCACCCCTGAGACTCCTCATCTCCAGGCTAAACAACCCCAGCTCCCTCAGCCTCTCCTCATAGGGCTGTGCTCCAGGCCCCTCACCAGTTTCATTGCACTTTTGTGGACATGTTCCAGTACCTCAATATCTCTCTTGAATTGAGGGGACCAGAACTGGACACAGTACTCAAGATGTGGCCTGACCAGTGCCAAGTACAGGGAAAGGATAACCTCCCTTGTCCTGCTGGCCACACTCTTCCTGATCCAGGCCAGGATGTCATTGGCTCTCCTGGCCACCTGGGCACACTGCTGGCTCATGTTCAGCCTACTAACTACCAGCACCCCCAGGTCCTCTCTGCCTGGCTGCTCTCCAGCCACTCTATCCCCAGCCTGTAGCACTGCCTGGGCTTGTTGTGGCCAAAGTGTTGAACCCTGCACTCAGCCTTGTTAAACACATCCCACTGTCCTCTGCCCACGCATCCAGCCTGTCCAGGTCCCTCTGCAGGCTTTTCCTACCCTCCAACAGATCAACACCTACTCCTAACTTGGTGTCATCTGCAAACTTACTGATGATGGACTCAATCCCCTCATCCAGATCATCATTAAAAATATTGAAATGGATCATGCCCAGCACTGATCCCTGGGGCACACCACTAGTGACTGGTCACCAAATGGCTATGGCACCATTCATCACACTCTCTGGGCTCAGCCTCTCAGCTAGTTCTTGACCCATTTCAGAGTAGATCTGCCCAAGCCACAAGCTGCCAGCTTTGCCAGGATGTTGTTGTGGCAGATGGCATCAAAGGCCTTGCTGAAGTCCAGGTAGACTACATCCACAGCCTTCCCTGCATTCGCCTGATCATAAAAGGTGATCAGGTTGTTCAGGCAGGACCTGCCCTTCCTAAACCCATGCTGGCTGGGCCTGATCCTTTGGCCATCCTGTAAGCACTGTGT
Organism: Psilopogon haemacephalus; assembly: GCA_013396835.1. Lineage (NCBI taxonomy): Eukaryota > Metazoa > Chordata > Aves > Piciformes > Megalaimidae > Psilopogon > Psilopogon haemacephalus. The sequence goes on along the minus strand of VWZI01002430.1, from coordinate 129,380 downwards.
GATTGCACTCAAGATGACCTGTTCCATAACCTTGCCTGGCACTGAGCTCAGGCTGACCGATCTGGAGTTTCCCGGTTCCTCCTTCCAGCTCTTTTTGTGGATGTGCACCACGTTGGATAGCTTCCAGTCCTCAGGGACCTCTCCAGAGAGCCAGGACTGTTGATAGAGAGTGGCTTGGCCAGCTCATCTGCCAGCTCTCTCAGCACCCTAGGATGGATCCCATCTGGTCCCATGGGCTTGTGAGGATCCAAGCACCATAGCAGGTCCCTCACTGATTCCTCTTGGATTACAGGGGGGCTGTTTGGGAAGCCAGTAGTCCTGAAGACAATCTGTCCCACTATTGAAGATTGAGGCGAAGAAGGTGTTGAGTACCTCTGCCTCTTCCTCATCTTTTGTTACTATATTCCCTTCTGCATCCAGTAAAGAGTGGAGGTTGTCCTTGCCCCTTCTTTTGCCATTAATATATTTATACAATCATTTTTTCTTCCCCTTTATGGCAGTGGACAGTCTAAAGTCTAAGCAGGCTTTTCTTTCTCTAATTTTTTTTCTACAAGACTTAGCGACATCTTTAATGTCTTCCTGGGATACCTCCCCATTTTACCAAAGGTGATATGCCCTTTTTTATTCTCCTTAATTTCTTTAGGAGCTCCTTGTCCATCCAGTCCAGCTGTCTCTCTCGTTGGCTCACCTTCAGGCACATTGTGACAGCCCATTCCGGTGCCTTCAAGAGTTCTTTCTTGAAATAGGTCCAGCCTTCCTGGACAACCCCCCTTTTTTTTTTAAGGGCTATTTCCCAAGGAACTTTCCCAGTTAGTTTCTTAAATTAGCCAAAGTCTGCCCTTTGGAAGTCCAGTGTGGAGGCTATGTTGATACCCCTCCCGGTTTCACCACACATTGAAAACTCTATTATTTCATGGTCACTCAACCCCAAGGCAGCCTCCAACCACCACATCTCCCACCAGCCCTTCTCTATTTGTGAACAGCAGGTCGAGCAGTGTTGCACCTCTGGTAGGCTCATGTAACAGCTGATCCTCCATGCACTCTAGTATTGATATGAACCTCTTAATTCCAGGATTTACTTTATCTCAAGGCATCAAGGAGGGTGCACAGCAAACTCACTGCTCTAGACTTCAGACATCAATCTCTTCAGGGACCTCCTTGGCAGGGTGCCATGGGAAAAAACTCTGGAAAGAAGGGGGTCACAGGAAAGCTGGTCAATGCTCTAGGATCACCTCCTCCAGGTCCAGGATCAATACATCAGAAAAAAGAGGAAGGCAGGTTGAGATTGCAAGGAGGCCTGCATGGATGAATAGAGAGCTCCTGGACACACTTAGACGCAAGAAGAAAGCCTGAAGAGAATGGAAGCAAGGACGGGTAACCTGAGATGAATACAAAGATACTGTTTGTGCAACCAGAGATCAGGTCAGGAAAGCTAAAGATCAGCTAGAGCTGAATCTGGCTAGGGACAGTAAGTAGAACAAGAAGAACTAGGAAGACCAGGGAGAATGTGGGACCCTTCCAGAAGGGAAATGGAGAGCTGGCGACAAGGGACATGGATAAGGCTGAGGTGCTCAGTAACTCCTTTGCCACAGTCTTCAGCATCAAAGGCTCCAACCACAATGTCCAAATTCCAGAGAGCAAAAGTAAGGACTGTGGGATGGAAGATCTGCCCACTATAATTGAAGATCATATTCGTGAGCACCTAAAGAACCTGAACATGCACAAGTCCATGGGGCCTGATGGGATCTACCCACAGGTCCGGATAGAAACCGGCAGATGAAATTGCTGAACCACTGTCCTTCATGTTTGAAAGGACATGGCAGACTAGTGAATTTCCTGCTGACTGGAAAAGGGCAAATATAACACCCATCTTCAAGAAGGGGAAAAAAGGACAACCCTGGGAACTACAGATCAGTCAAGTCTCACTTCTGTGACTGGCAAGATCATGGAGCAGATCCTCCTCAAGGCTCTGCTAAGGCAAATGGAAAACAAAGCAGAGGTGCCTGATGGCAACCAGCATGGCTTCACCAAGGGCAAATCATGCCTGACTAATTTGCTGGCTTTTTATGATGAAGTCACAGCAACAGGGGACAAGGGAAGGGCAACTGATGTCATCTGCCTGGACCTGAGTAAGGCCTTTGACTCTGTCCCACATGACATCCTGGTCATCAAACTGGAAAAACACAGACTTGATGGGTAGAGCACTGCTGGATAAGGAATTGGCTGGATGATCACACACAGAGAGTGGTGATCAAGGGCACAGTGCCTACCTGGAGATGAGTGACAAGTGGCATCCCTCAGGGGTCAGTGCTGGCACCAGTGCTATTTAACATCTTTGTCAGTGACATGGACAGAGGAATTGAGTGCAACCTCAGCAAGTTTGCAGATGACACCAAGCTGTGTGGCACAGTCGACTTGCTGGAGGGCAGGGATGGCATCCAGAGGGACCTGGACAGGCTGGAGAGGTGGGCCCAGGCCAACCCCATGAAATTCAACAAGGCCAAGTGTAAGGTCCAGCACCTGGGTCGGTGTAATCCCAAGCACATCTCCAGACTGGGTGGCGAGTGGCTGGAGAGAAGCGCTGAGGAAAAGGACCTGGGGGTCTGGTTAGATGAGAAGCTCAACATGATCTGACAGTGTGTACATGCAGCCCAGACATAACTGTGTCCTGGGCTGCATTAAGAGAGGCATTACCAGCAGGACAAGGGAGGTGATTCTCCCCCTTTACTCTGCTCTTGTCAGAACCCACCTGGAGTACTGTGTGCAGTTCTGGAGCCCCCAGCACAGGAAGGGCATGGAACTGTTGGAATCCAGAGGAGGGCCACAAAGATGATCAGATGGCTGGAGCACCTCTGCTATGAGGACAGGCTGAGAGAGTTGGGGCTTTTCAGCCTGGAGAAGAGAAGGCTTCGAGGAGACCTTATAGCAGCCTACCAGTATCTGAAAGGTGCCCACAGGAGGGCTGGGGAGGGACTATTCTCAAGGTCTGTGTAATGACAAGACGAGGGGTAATGGGTTCAAATTGGTGGAGGGGAGATTTGAACGGGATGTTAGGAAGAAATTCTTCACAGTGAGGGTGGTGAGGCACTGGAACAGGTTGCCCAGGGAGGTTGTGGCTGCTCCCTTCCTGGAGGTGTTCAAGGCCAGGCTGGATGAGGTCTTGAGCATCCTGATGAAGTGGGAGGTGTCCCTGCCTATGGCAGGGGTGGTTGGAACTGGATGATAATTGAGGTCACTTCCAAACTAAACCATTCTATGATTCTATGATACCTGAAGACAACAGTTACATTCCAGGATCATACATGTCTTATCGTCTATTTGAAATATGCCAGAACAACTTTTGCCTCTTGAAAACACAAAAATATCTTATCTGAGAAAAGAAGTGAGATATCATGCATTTATTTAAACCACATAGTCCACTGGTGAATCTTTTATGAAAGATGCAGGAGTACTTACCTTCTCTGATACACTGTATCTTGAAACGACAGGATCCGAGAGAATTGGCAGTGATCCTTCAGACAGCACACACTTTCCCTCATTGTCTCTTCTGTAGTGTTTCTGGGCTAGAATTGGGCTCAAATAATTCAGGCATGACAACAAGCAAATTAACTCATGCAGTGCTGCATACAATGTTTTATACAAAATTAGTAAAAAAAGAAACATCTGAATTGCAGTCAGTGCAGAAGACATTGCACACGAATTGTGCCCTTTACTTTTAACAAAAGGCCTCAAAAATTCTTTACAGTCGTGTGCACATCACCTGCCCTTTGTGTGCCAACATTCTTGCTAAGGTGCTCACAACCTACTCAGGGCAGCTGCAGTCAACAGGATCGTGCTTTTCACTACCCTGATTAAGCAAGTAAGGTGCCCCTTCCCAGGAATCCCCCACGGAGCAGCAATGTTCCTACATGCCCGACCTTAACATCAGGAATGACTGGATTCTGAGAGAATTTTAAAACCTTCCTCAACACACTTATTTCTGTTTTTCAACCTCTATGCAAAGTGATACTTTGGCATTGTTATGTGATTTTTGACAGGGTTACAGTAAATTCATCGTGCTAAACTGAAATGTTTCTGGCAGATGTCTACTCTGCAACAATCAAGCTACGCGTACAGTAAAATGTGACAACCACAGTGCTACTTCTAGTTGTAAAAATTATGCATGTAATGCTTTATTAATGTTAACTGGGAGTGCAACTATGCAGTATATTATTTATCTTTTCATTAGAATTTTTTTATTACAGAAAGTTGCTCCAATATATTCTGTGGAATTTTTTTTTTTAATTTATTCTTGAGTCAAAGAGAAAATAAAGAAGGAAATGTGCTAGGAAAAACATTTTCTTTTCAACCCAACAGACTTTTTTTTTTTTTTTCCTCTTAGCCACTATCAATGTATTTGTTCAGTCATATATAGTTTTCTTCTTGAAGGCTACCCTCGAACAATAGATTTAGAAAGCTCTTTGGTGGGGAAAAAAACATGTATCATTAAAGGAGAATACCATTGCTTTTCCAAAAGCAAACGTTACAAAACAGGAGACAAGGAAGTAGGATTTATCTTCAAAGTAATTTATACTATTTACATTTAAGGACATCAAGCTTAATTCACAAAACCCAACTTATTTCAGGAGTAGTGGAATTAATTTTCATTTGTGTGATTTCAGTCTCTCAGCTTGGTTTCTTTGCATTAAATAAAATGGGAACTTCAGCTGTAGGTTTTTCTGCAGTTCAGCTTTTTTAGTAAGTTTTCCATCTGTGGGTTCTTTGACTGTTTATAAGTGCCAAGTAAACTCTGCAAACGCCCCCTTAGTGGGGTGTGAATAGGCAGATTCTCCAATTTTTTTTTTTTTAACTAATTGCTTCCATTTTGCACTTGGTTTAAATTGAACCAACAGGCTTAAAAGTTATTAGTAGAGAACAAGAAAATTAACAAGCACACATTCAAGTACATGCATCACAGCAGATTTTTAAGCCCTTTTCTCTTTAAAAACCTGTCTAAGAAAACGGGGAATTTTATTTATATTATTGGAGGCATCTCTTTATGTCTCACAATACAGTGTAACAAACTACTTATGATGTCCATAGGGGCAAATTTTTCATTTTATTGTTTGACTTCCTCAAGAATATCACATAATCAAGGTAGTAGTCTGAGAGAAACAAACAAATAAATAAATACATTAATTGTGTAGTCCATGAGTTACATTTCTCCTGGAGTAGAGGAATGCAAAACTATTGCTGAATCAATGTAACAAAGCATTGCATTAACCTACAAGGAATAGGGAAGCAAAATACATAGTAAATTCTCCACACATATTCTATAATTTCCTGTATTGCAACATATGGAAGAAGAGTGTACAGAAAGAAACAAGCCAGCATCCACTTCTCCTCAGAGGAACTGGACCTTCAATCTCTTGTATATCTATATTTTAGCATTTCAGAGTTGGTTTGTAATTATTATGATGAGTCTACTGACAGCTTGCAAGACAAGTAAATCCCAGTGGCCATTTCTTTAATAGACTAGAATGCATTTTGTCTTGCAAATTTTCCATAAACTTCTATCATAGATGAACTTTCATGCTTTATTTTGGTGTGAGTGGACTATTTATCTTAACATTGCTATTCATCTTCCTTTTAGAGCCCATTTTATTAACTTTTTAATGCTAAGTAAATTCACTTTTTATCTATGATGTATGTTTTACAGGCAATTCATCCAACTTGAAGTTTTTTAGACTTCAATTTAGCTATGCCTTTGAAATCAACATTTAATGTGTTTTATATTTTTGCAATATAAATTAATCTTTATTTGAATTACTAGTCCAGAATGATCATCTACATTCACTATATTTAAATGTTGGTATGGGAAACATCTCTGACAGTCACATTACCCCAAACAGCTACTGTGAGTCAGGACATGCATCTCTTGTGTTGTGAAGGTCCTGCACTAGCCAAAAAAGTACATTTAAGATCCATTTCAATAGATTAGACACAAATACTGGCACTTAATATGCTCCCACCAGTGAGGGTAAGGAAAGGCAAAAACACAACTCACCAAATAAAATCCAAACCCACAGAGATATTGTAGAAACTGACACAGGAATACAGTCAAGGAGTAAACCACCATGTAGATCCAGAAGAACTGTCCCAGCTTTATCTGACACATGTATTTTACTTGCTGAGTATAGTCAGAAAATGCCACTTCATTAGAATCACAGAATGTCAGGGGCTGGAAGGGACCTCAAAAGATCATCTAGTCCAACCCCTCTGCCAGAGCAGGATCACCTATACCAGATCACACAGGAATGCATCCAGGCGGGTTTTGAGTATCTCCAGAGAGGGAGACTTCATAACCCCCTGGGCAGCCTGTTCCAGTGTTCTGTCACCCTCACAGTGAAAAAAAATTCTTCCTCAGGTTTAAATGAAACTTCCTATGCCTCAGCTTCCACCCACTGCCCCTTGTCCTGTCACTGGGCATCACTGAGCAGAGCCTGGCTCAATCCTCCCGGCACTCACACCTTAAATATTTATAAACATTGATGAGGTCACCCCTTAGTTGCCTCCTTTCCAAGCTAAAGAGCCTCAGCTCCCTCAGCCTCTTCTCATTAAGAGAGACGTTGCATTCCCTTAATCATCTTTGTGGCTCTGTGCTGGACACTCTCAAGCAGTTTCATGTCCCTCTTGAACTGGGTGGCCCAGAACTGATCAGTACTCCAGATGTGGTGTCACCAGGGCAGAGTAGAGGGGCAGGAGAACCTCTCTTTACCTACTAGCCACACCCCTTCTAATACACCCCAGAATGGCATTGCCCCTCCTGGCCATTAATGCACATTGCTGGCTCATGGTAAACCTCCCATCAACTAGGACCCCCAAATCCTTTTCCCTTTCACTGCCTTCCAACAGATCAGTCCCCAACCTATACTGATACTTGGGGTTGTTCTTTCCCCGGTGCAAGACTCTACACTTGCCCTTGATGAATTTCATTAAATTTCTTCCTGCCCAATCCTCTAGGCTGTCCAAGTCTCTCTGAATGGCAGAGAGACTTGGTGTGGCAGCCACTCTGTTGTGGCAGCCACTCTGCCTAGTTCGGTGTCATCAGCAAACTTGCTGACAGTGCACTCTGTGCCCTCATCCAGGCCACTGATGAATATTGGTGATAAATAGCCCACAACACTGCTACTTTTCTTACTCACCTAGAATCTATATATTATGCCAACTAAAGTTTTACAGAAAAACATTTCCTTCTATTATTTTTTAGTGTTTGACAGAAATAAGAATTCTATGAATTCTATTTAAAAGATAGAAATAATTTACTTCTATTGCTACAAAAGAAATCCATGAGGTATTATACACGTACCTCATCTAACCTAATACAAAAGGAAATAAAACTCCATTCATGTCATCGTTTATCAATTTTATATACTTTTAAAATCTACATATGCTGTATATAACTATGTATGTATATATGTATATATACATGCAGCCCTTTAAAGGGAAGAACATCTTTCCGAACAGTGTTCAGTTGTGAGCTATCCAGAATGAGGTGGGTAAACGTATGATGGGTTTGGCAATTTGTTCTACTCTTTCCTACCTTCTCAGTTACACTCAGTTAAGAAACTTTACATAATTTTTGCTTTGAATTTAGATTTTAGCTCTTTCCACATCTCTCTGGTAGATACAAAAAGCATCAGAACAAGGTAATTTGTGTCTGGAAGATATCAGTACAGTGTGAAGTCACATCTCAGTTTTCTGCTGGATAAACTGACTAGAATCATAGAATCATAGAATCATAGAATGGTCTAGGTTGGAAGAGACCTCAAAGATCATCCAGTTCCAACCCCCCACCATAGGCAGGGACACCTCCCACTAGATCAGGTCGCTCAAGACCTCATCGAGCCTGGCCTTGAACACATCCAGGGAGGGAGCAGACACAACCTCCCTGGGCAACCTGTTCCAGTGCAGAATAAGCTCTGTGATTTCCTCCTTTTAAAGCAGTTTTATGTCTCCAAGTAATTTCTGTGTCTCTCTTCTGGACTATTAGTGCTTTTCAAGTAAAATGTTCAGAAAGCAGTGTTCTGAGCCTGCTTTCCTAAGTACACTCTTTCTTGCTTCCACTCATTGCATTACCCATTTAAAATCAAAAGGTCACTATGAAAGGCCACAGCATTTCAAACAAAAACTATTGTTCAGTATCTTCTTCATTATGACCCTCAAATCTTTTCAGTGTTTAAATTTAATCTTTTTTTTCCCCCTACAAAGTAAATACTAAATACTTCTTATCCCTTTCATAGCATGAAAAAAAAAAAAAAAATCCACATTTTCTGTGCAGAGGTTCATCCTACTACGTCCAGATAGTTAAAAATATGCACCTTGTAAAAATGTATTATTTTGTTCCATCAACTATTGATTCACCTACAAATTCTGCTAGAAATGTTTCCAGATCATTGATTAAATGTTAACAATTATTTCATTTCACAACTACTGTCTGAGATCTATCAGTTACTTGGTTTCAGACTACATCATCTGAACATATTAATTGAGATGTCTTTTCAGCCCTAAGTCAAATATGTTAAGAACCCAAGTATACAACACAATTATTCTTATCAGCCTCGGTTTTATTCTCAGTGATAATTGAAAAATATTTCTCATAAAACTATATTGACATGCATCAGTACTTTTTAAATACTTTATTACTATCAGATCAGACTTCCAATCACTTTACATGAGAATAAAATGAGCTTTCCCCAAATTCCAATTACCATTTTTGAACATGAAGTGTAGGAAGGTGGCATCAACCTTTTGAAATGTAGTTTGTTTTTATTAAAACCCACTCTTGCCCAAGGTCTTAAAACTGTACTATAAAGCCATATCATAAAATAAAGCTGAAGGTAAGTTTGACAGGCAAAACACCACTTGTCAGTAGCAGGATATTTTTTTTTTCCATATGTAAATATGTATTAGGCATCAAAGAAGCAATGAGAACCAACAGAAGTGAAGAGAAAGTTTTAGCTAAAACATGTAGAATGCTGGATTTGTAAGCAGAGGGCTGAACAGAAATGACTTTATGACTTGGTAGATTCATTTGTTTGCAAAGAGAACACTTGCAGGTCCCCACTCTGGAAATTAATTTTAAATCCCATCAAAATCAAGTGGGTTTGTAGAAAATCATGAAGCCAATTCTTCTGACCATTTCCTTTATAAAGGTGGAACAGAAGTTCTGTCAACATTCCTGCCACAGAAACATGCCATGCATGTTACAGTCATTAATACAGTTCTTACCTCAATATACTATCCAAGATCTATGTTTCTCATTAGCACAGTAAGTCACTGCCAAAGTTGTTCTCTCAGTCTTGTGATACCTTGAAATGAGAAGCATAGGTTATACAGTCATGCTGAAGAAGATATGCTGAAGAAACCAGAATGGACTTCTTTGGATTAGATAATGGAAAACTATACAGTAGTACACAAACTATATGAAAAGTTAATATAGGAAAGACTGTGACAAGAGAATGGTGATTGTTCTACACATCCACAGGGAATAGAACATAGACTCATCAGTCTTACTTGCAGAAATGAAAACAGAATTAAATGGGATGTTAGAAACAAGCTTTCTATCTGTAAGACTACTGCTGTGTCTAGAGTGTCGCAAATTCCATTCATCAGACATTTTCAGTAACTTTTTTTTTTTTTTTATAAACACTATTTCACTGCTGAACTAGAAGTTCCCTGAGAAGTTCTCTCCAACCATATACTTCCGCGTTTTCACAATATTTGTGTGTGCATTTTGGAATTTATGCTTTTTGGTATTAACCATATTTACACAAATATTCTGCAAAGTAATTTCCAGCACTAGCTTGAAATGTTACTCAGAAACACACTATATTTTTATCACTTCCAAACAATGTGTGAGATGTAAGCTTAGTATGATTGTATTTTTTTTCATTTACATGTGTCTATACCTCAAAAATATTATGGTTCTGCTTTAAGATGCTATAAAAATTAGTTTTGTGAAATGTAAAAATACAATTTTAACTCCAAAACATGTATTTTCACCACAGGTTTTTCTAACAAGACTTGCATATACAGTACATGGAATGATTCAAAAATAATTTTGATGCATTACAAATCACCTGTGAAAAAAATAAGTAAGTGAAGACATTCTCAGTTTTGGTAAATATTTATAGAGCCAAACAATATGAAGTATATGTAACAATCAAATTTCTAGTGAAAATGTGTGCAAGTAGGTTTATTTTGAAGGGAAAATTCCTACTCCCAGTGTCACACCCAATTAAATTCTCCAGGTAATGACCCCATTTGCATAGAGAGCTGAACCCACAAGTGGGAATTTTAATGGGCACACCACCTGAGTACATTAATTGAGAGTGACACTACTTGAACTAGTTTTGTGCTTACCCCACTGAAAATTCTACTCATATTATTTTTAATGTCAAGCTACAAGTCAAATTTCAAGATGATGGATTTGTTCTTTTTTTAAGCATTGAATTTGAATAAAAGAAAGCTTTAATTCTGTTATGCATTGCATAGCTTTAACTAATCTGTAGTTCTGATTCTCACCATTGCTTGATTTTTCAGTGATTGGAATTTAATTTTATTCATTAATTTGTGAATAATTAGATAGAAAATAATGCTTTCAGCAGCTAAATTGCTTTTGGATTGCTGTTTAATGGACTTTTACCAGAATATGTGTTACAGTTAAACTGACATAATAATTTACTAAAATGTAATTGTGTAAATATCTCTAATCATTCTTTCTGAAGAAATAAGGCTGAATATAAAATTTCAGTCATGGGTACCCTAATTTTCTTAAACTTAACCTCATGAAAGCTTGGTAGTTGTAAAGCAGATTGCTGATGCAGAGATAGCACTTGTCAACAGTAGTGGAATTCCTGCTCCATGTTTCCCTTTATCCTTCACACACTACTTATGATGACCTTGAAGTTATTGTGGATTCTGAACCACTGCTGTTAGTCTACATTAAATATATAATCAAGTTGTCTTATCATCGCATGAAAAAACAGACAAGTGGAGTTGCATTTCCCAGGGAGGAGAGCAAACCCATGTTGTTTAATACATTTCTTTTCTCCAGCTTGTTCTTTTTAGTCTCCATTATCTGAAAGTTGCACAGAATCCAAAAGCTAGCATATACATGCCACTGTAAAAATTATCAATTTTAAATGAAACTGAAGAGTCCATCTTAACAGGCCTTTTGGTTCTTAGTTTCAATGAGCAAGGCAGCATCAATATATTTTTAACTGCATATATTCAAATTTAAAACACTGATTCTTAGGTTTATCCCAAAGTTCCAGAGGTATCACTTTCACAACTATGTTCAACTAGGAAATAACTTGCAACGTAACATGAATCTTGGTATTGCTGTACACCTCCATAAAATCCTTTCAAAACAACCAACCAAACTAGCCCCCTTGTGATAAAGCTAAAGAAACAAAGGTAGGCATTGTGGAGAAAGATTATAATGTGAAACACATACAAGTTGAAGTACAGCATATTCACAGTGTGGTCACTTGTGCAACTTGGAGATGAGACAAATTGCAGAAGCCTACACCACTGATTGAAGAGGAATTGTATAGTGCTTGGGCACCAATTACCTACCCCACTGAGATGATATAAAGAGCCTCAATTATAGTGGAGTATTTCGTCAGCTAAAATAGCATATGCATATCAGAATAAAAATTAGTAAGATACTATTAAAGGTACAAAAGGTATTATACAGTCCTTCATCTAACATCCCATTTTTAGGAGCACTGAATGATAATGCACTAACAATTGCTATAATATACATACACAAAGGAGGCAAATAGGATTGTATGTAGTGTTTTATTAAATTAAGTTTTAAGTGAGGTGAACTGATATACTAAAAACTATACAGAGATTAAGATCACCTAATCAAACTCAACATCTGCCTGGTTTGCAGAATGGTAATTCAGAGAAATTTCTCTTTCCAACTATAGTAGAAATAGCCCACCGTATCAAAGACTTAAAGAAGAGAAAGGCCATCCTTTTATGTTAGTAGCACAAAATCACTGGTAAATAGCACAAGTAAGTGCTTATGGGGAGGCTGAATCTTCTGCATGCTATCAATTATGCATCCAAGTATAATGAAAACAGTGAATAAGTACATCATTAAAGTGGGTGTAGGATATTATTTTTATTGAACTTCTTTCAATATCCTGATGCTATAACTAAGTTAAGGTTTCCCTGCTCTCTTTGGAAGTGATAAGCGCTGGAAAAAGAGTTAGAAGGTATGAGAAAAAGTCAGATTAATGCCTGTAGGATTTTAGAGATACTACTGTCACTGCCAACACTACCTGAAGTCTTCCAACACATGGTGTAAGCACTTACACATAGACAGAAAGAAGACACGTGGGGGACGTTTCTCTAATCTCTAATTTAGTTTTAGGAGCAAGAATAAGATCTCAGATATATGACCCATTTTATATCCTATCTGTTGCATTTCAGAAAGTCAGATGACTTGTGACAAAAGCAGCTTTACTGTTGGAATATATCAGTATAATTGGCATGCTCTCCAAGAACAAACATTGCAATCATCAACACTTTAAAAAAAAAAAGTGTGAACAGCTCAGAAAAGATTTAGAATACTGTATAACAATGTCCCATATGAAAATCAACAAACAGTTCTTAATATGAATATTACAGCCATTGTTCAAAAGATACCAAAAGCTCCTGATAATTCTTCACAGAAGCCATTTTTTTTCTAGAAATACAATGTATTACAGATACTGCCCTGAATTCTAACAGTAAGTCTCAAATAGTACTGTTTCTCTATGCACTTAATAGTTCTCTTAAGCAAACAATAGTTTTGTCAGTTTCAATGGCAAGACTTCATGGTGCACACTCAAGCACAACTTCTGTCAACTTTAACATCTTACCTCTAAAGGCCCACACATACAGAGACGTGGTAAAAGATTCCATAAATTTAAAGCAGGCATAGGAAAAATTACTGCACAAGACACTAAGCACACAGTTTCTGCAATAGTATAAGCATGTTCAGACTCATCATAAAAGCCAACATGAAAAAAAAATTTGTTTAAATCACAGCTGAAACAGTCTGTCCCACACGTGCTTAACTGATTTTAAGAACATACCTGACTTTAAAATGGTGTTACTGTATGTAAGCCTTTGTTCTACAGGCTACATATGCCATTAGACCTTAATATTTATCTACTGCAATACTATATAGCAACTACACTCTTGGTTTCAGTAAATTGAAGACTGTTGCTGTTGATGTACTAAACCAATTTTAATTTTGATCACATTTAATCATTACTGGAATTTCACCTTGTTAATACAATTTCACTAAGGAATGAATTTTCCCCCTTAATTACAAACTTTTTTACCTTTGGAGAACCATGTTAGCACAGCTTCTATCACCTGAGCTGGTTTAGCTCCACCTGTAGGAAAACTCACATGCACCCTCTGTGTAAATCACCCAAAGGCCAAAGCCTTAGGAAAAAAAATCACAAATAAGCCATCAAATGATCATTCAGAGGAGTAACAGGACAAGACTAGGTGAAGAAGATATCCCAAAGTTTCAAAATAAAGATCTTTATTTCAAAATAGTGTTTGAGAATAGCACATCCAGTTGATAGAAAATACAAACAGCAAGTTACCATTTCTTCAAATGGATCAGTCTGGAGAACGATATACTGAGACACTGTACAAGTTCACAAGAACTATTATAGACAGCTAAGTTCTGATATTTTATTTAAACTATATTTTCACATTTGACTCCTAATTTTGCTTGTTTTAATTATACAGGGTGCTTACAAGATTCCCTATATAGTGAAAATTACAAACCAGAAGAATATAAATATAGAAAATAATTCCTTAAACTGCATACTAATATTTGTTGCTACAAAGATACATTTTACAAAAGTGCTAATATCTCTATGACAAACAGTAGCAGATTACATTTAAATATCAGTTCACACAATTTTTTTTCAATTGTCTGTAATACTTTGATACTTCTAATCACCATGAGGGTTAATAAACACTATTTTCACTTCCCAGAATTTCACAAATGAAGTAGGAAAAGAAATAATATATCTGCATATGTGTGTGTGTGTGACAGACAATCTGTACACATACACATCTATGCATGAACAAAGTTCTTATAATTACTTTTTGTATTTTAAGCATAGTGGAAGTAATGCTTAATAGCAAATACATGTTCCAGGTTTTCATTATTTTCATAAATTAAAAAAATCTCTGAGTTCCTGTAAGCAGAAACATGGGTTTGTGCAGAGCAAACTGTATAGCTAAACTTTTACACAGAAAAAGACTCCCTAGGTTAGTATTTTTACTTTGTTTGAAACAACATGAACCTGCAGTAAAAGTAATTTTTAACTAACATTGAGTATTCACTAAAAGCTTGACATGAAAAGGTGCAGTTTTCCAAACACAAAAGTGGAAGTGGGCATGGACACTGGGGCAAGACAGGAGACTGAAAGTTCTCTTCCTTGTTCCAGAAAGCACAATGAGAAAAGAAACAGCCATAATTCACTTGTGACCAGAAGGACATGGTGAAGGATGTTTCATAGTGCTGCCTAGACTAGCCCGGGAGCATGTCCCACCACCAGGGTTGTCGACCACAGACCTAGAACGGGCAAAGCACTGTCTAGACTTTTTCCAAGGTGCATTGAGTCCCAGTGCTCACTGTGATGCTCCCAATTTCCCCAGAGGCATCGTGCCTCACAAAGACAAAATGCCCCCAGGCACTGCCACTCAACCAAGGCACCTTTTCTCCCTTCCCAATGTGGTTTAGACTTTTAGGAGTCATAATTGAGCCCCATGGACCTGATTCTGACCTCTGGGAATGTATCAGTTTAACTACATGATTCCTTATTAGCCTGCCTATTACCATAATATCTTTGTGCTCTTTAGTTGGAGCTAAACCAATAAAAAATTCTGACATTAATGGAAATGTAATTAGTTTATGCAATGCAGATCTGGATTTGGTCCAATATGTGGGAAAAAACCCAACCAACCAACCAAACAAAAACATGGTAGATCAATTCTTGTTGTAACTATCAAAAGCAGGGGAGAAACCCTGTGAATAAGATCTGCATTGTATCAGAATACACCACAATATTGCATGTTAAGACACAATGTAATACCTCTCAGCTTCCTCGTATAGTTGAGGATTTGGCTATATTACCTTCAGTGATAACTTGCAGTAGTAGGCACTACTAATCAGTGTTCACACGGAGAAGCTTTGGTTAGTATCAGACCATTTGTTGACTTAGTTTCACATTCCTGTGATCTTTAGCTTGTCACATTTGCATAAACTGAATTCACTTCAGTGGAAAGAGACATTTATGGTAAATTCACTCAGCAGAAATTTCCTATTGGCTATCAATGACTCACAAGATCTAAATTTATGTGGTCCAACAATCTACAAAAAGGAAACCTGGAGTGTTGGTAGGAAAGCTTAAGCATGTGAGATTAAGAGACATAGGAGCTTTACACAAAAAAGTACATGAGCTATCGGCATGAAAGGGAGAAATTAGCAGATAGTAAAGAAATTTGGCACCATGATTTCCTAAATCTGTGAATGCCATAAATAGCTTTATGTGTTGGACCGATTTGATTTCACAACTACAATGACAAAGAGAAGCATTTTCATAAAAGTCTTAATGGCACAATGGGCAAAAAGTTGCCTACTGGATCCTAACTATTTTCCAAACATTTCAAACCCCAGTTCATTCATTTTAAAGAATATCAAACACTTCTTAAAATTTCAATTTTTAAAACAATTATCTAAAAATACCACTTAAAACGTATGTAAGGACAAGTATTTGTGCATTTACTTTTTGCATTCAATGCCAGAATTCCTTGATCCATTTTAAGTTGGCCTCTGTAACTTGTTTTAATTCTGCCACATTCTAAGGATCTTTCTCACATAGAGAAGAAATAAATACCAAGTTACATGGCACTAGCTCTAAAGCCACAAACACTTGATGGGGTCCTTTAGAGTTTCAAGTTCAGTTCTAGTAATTTCATCTTTATAGCCACATTTTGAATATTTGTTAGTCTATTAGTTATCTGTCAGTTTTAAGGATATATTTCATGTCTACACATATTTCTAGTCTCTTTCTACAAAGAAGCATTTCAAGTAATATTAGTACTGAAGTAAAATAGAAGCTCTCTATTCTATCTTTATTGATAACAACGAGATCTTGGTACTCTAGTTCATGGCAAAACTTAAACTGGCTTTAGTTGGCCAAATCTTCTCATAGTATTAATACTGACAATGGAAAATACAAGGAATCTCGCTCAAACCTATAAGATATTCAAAACAAATATTGCCACAGTGACCAATGCAGCAAAACCAACAGTAGATTCCTGATGCTGACTTTTGAATGCATTTTAAAATAACAGAGGAAAGTTGTTTTCAACCCAGATAGATTGAAATAACGATGTTTGACTTTTCAGAATGCCTGTAAAGGCATGTTATGCATGGAGGCATTTAAGAATTTAAACATTAATGTAGGTAAAGGTAAATCCTTAAGGCTTTGCCCTATAGTCTCTTCTCCGACCAAAACCTGTTACTAATTCAAATGGTAGTTTTGCCCTCATACAGCCTGGGGGACCAGGTCTATAACGTGGTTTCAATGAAGTCTTCCACTTGCAAAGTCAAAACAAAGCTGGAACATAGCTTGAGTTCCATATATGAAACTATACAATTTATGTTAGAATATAGATCTGAGGATTGCTTTAAAAAATATATTTATATATAGGAAATTGACAGTGCAATACCAGTTGGTTGTGTGAAAATCTTACCTTGTCTTTCTTCAAATATATTTAAAGAAAAGCTCTCCAGTTATTTAGAGAATAAGAAGGGATAATTATTTCATGATGGGAAGCAGATTCCACAGCATTCCATGCAGATTTCCAAGCAATCTGAAGATTCACAACATGCGTCCATTATGCCACAGTCCATATCACATGGGCAGTTACAGTCATCCCCCATCTCGTCCCCACAGCAACAGCAGCAGGCCTCCGATGTGCAGATGCCACAGGATGCTTGTCCCAGAACAATGTTACAGAGGGTGAGAAATTCACAGAACAAGCAAGCCAGGATACAATGAACACAGCAATCTTCGTAAGTATCATTTTGGTAGCATGTCATGCAGGAACAAACATAACAAATAAACAACAAAAAAAAAGGGGGGGGAGAAAAAATATCATTAATATGTTATTCTAAATGTGTAACACTCAGACAAGTAGATGAAAGACAATTATTCAGGATAGATATAATCTAACACTATAAAGAACACGCTTGTCATCTTCAAAGCCACTTTTGCAGCCTAACTTGTCTCCAGTTCAGTACTGGGATTGCTGCAAGTCTCCTTTCCCTGCCTCACTTCATGTAAATCCC
This sequence comes from Psilopogon haemacephalus, assembly GCA_013396835.1. Taxonomy (NCBI): domain Eukaryota; kingdom Metazoa; phylum Chordata; class Aves; order Piciformes; family Megalaimidae; genus Psilopogon; species Psilopogon haemacephalus. Next base: position 111,949 of record VWZI01002430.1, on the reverse strand, counting down.
AAGTACCAAACATGCACTTAGATCTGTTTCTCTAGACGTTTATTATGTAAAAAATCCATATCTATTATCTCCAATAGTAACTTTTCTCAGCAGGCCGACAAATTGATTAAAAAGAAGTAAAGAATCAGTTTTAAAAGGAAACAATTTCCAGCCTCTCCCAGTGCATTTTTTCCTTCTGAATGTATTTTGTTGGCTTGCTATTTATGAAAAAAAATAAGGGAGCTGCCTAAAGAGTTTTGCTTTTTTTTTCATGCACACCTGAAAACCAGTATTAAAAAACATGAATTTTTCTATCGCTTTTCTACACAAACCTCCTGGTAATCCTTTTAGTCAACTACTTTAATCTTCAATAATGTTTATCTCTACATCTGCATATTGATAACCATCTTTTATAAGTACTAAACTACATAACATAACTGAGGTATCTTACAAACTGTCTGCAAAACGTATGGAACCCAAAGTATAAACATAGGGAATAATTTCAAACAATTAGTACTTCCGTAAGACATGACAAAAAAAGGTTGGAACTAGATGCATCAGTGAAAAGGAGACTGCAGGAGTGAGGGATATACTGTGTTCTTTTTATTTTCCCATAATAAGCAGATAACACACATTACTCTGTATGTATAAACATATCTAATGCATAAGAGACAGTGAACAGTCAAGAAATGTTGAGGATAGAGAATTACTTTCCTTTCCTGGCTCAGTTTTCAGTCTTCTTTTTAATTATTGCAAGCCTATACTCACAGACATTGAAGACTGGGAAAATGTTCTGGGAAAAACATCCTGTACCATCTGATCCTTTCCCTGTTCCCATGGTTGGAAGAGACCTTTAAAGGTGATCTAGTCCAACACCCCTCTAGTGCATGGACATCTTTAACTATATCAGGTTGTTCAGAGGCCTATCCAGCCTGACCTTGAATACTTCCAGGGGTGAGTCACCTATGGCGTCTCTGGGAAACCTCTTAAAAGAGTTTCACCACTCTTATTACAAAAACCTAAATCTAAACTCTTCTAGTTTAAAACTATTACTCCTTGTCCTGTCACAACAGAACTTGCTAAAAAGACTGTCTTCATTTCTAGCCATATCAAGGACAGAAGGTCATTGGGAACAGTCAGCATGGTTTTACCAACCTGATAACCTTCTATGAGGATGTAACCAGCTGGATAAATGATGGAAAAGCAGTGGATGTGCTTTATCTTGATTTCATTAAAGTATCTGACACCACCTCCCACAGCATCCTCACAGCTAAAATGAGGAGGCATGGTCTGGGAGATGGAGTAGTGAGGTGGACGGGGAACTGATTAAAGGAAAGAAGTCAGAGAGTTGTGGTCAATGGGACAGAGTCTAGCTGGAGGCCTGTAATTAGTGGAGTTCCTCAGGGGTTGGTACTGGGACCAGTGTTATTCAGTGTATTCATTAATGACCTGAGTGAGGGCATGGAGTGCACTGTCAGCAAGTTTGCTGAAAACACCAAGCTGGGTGGGTGGCTGACACACCAGAAAGCTGTGCTGCTGTTCAGAGCTGGAGAGTTGGGCAGGGAGAAACTTAATGTTTCAAGTGGGTCAAGTGCAGAGTATTGCACCTGATAAAGAATAACCCCAGCTATGAGTATAGGTTGGGGACTGACCTGCTGGAGAGCAGTGAAGGGGAAAAGGACTTGGGAGTCCTGGTGGATGGAAGGATGGTCATGAGCTGGCAGTGTGCTCTTGTGGCAAGGAAGGCCAATGCCATTCTGGGGTGTATTAGAAGGCATGTGGTTAGCAGGTCAAGGGAGGTTCTTCTGTCCCTCTACTCTGCCCTGGTGAGGCCTCATCTGGAGCACTGTGAACAGTTCTGGGACCCCCCAGCTCAAGAAAGACAGGGAGCTGCTTGAGAGACTCCATCACAGAGCCACAAAAATTATTAAGGAAGTTGAACATCTTCCTTATGAGAGACTGAGGAAGCTGGGGCTTTTTAGCTTGGAGAGGAGACAACTAAGGGGTGACTTCATCAATGTCTATAAATACGTAAGGGGTGAGTGCTGGGAGGATGGAGCCAGCCTCTTCTCAGTGATGCACAGTGACAGGACAAGGAGCAATGGGTGGAAGTTGAGGCATAGGAGGTTCCATGTGAACCTGAGGAAGAATTTTTTCACTGTAAGATTGACAGAACACTAGAACCAGCTGCCCAGGGAGGCTGTGGAGTCTCCTTCTCTGGAGATATTCAAGAGCCATCTGGATGCATTCCTGTGTGATATGGTATAGGTGATCCTGCTCTGGAAGGGGGGCTGGACCAGATGATCTTTCAAGGTCCCTTCCAGCCCCTGACCTTCTATGATTCTATTACTTTTTTTTCTTACAGACTCACTCTAAGTACTGAAAGGTTGCATGAAGGTCTCCTCTGAGTCATCTCTTCTCCAGGCTGAATAGCCTCAATTCTCTCAGCCTTTCACAGGATCACAGGATGTCAGGGATTGGAAGGGACCCAAAGAGATCATCAAGTTCAACCCCTCTGCCAAAGCAGGACCATAATCTAGCTCAGGTCACAGATGAATGCATCCAGATGGGCCTTGAAAGTCTCCAGAGGAGACCCCACAACCTCCCTGGGGAACCTGTTCCAGTGCTCTGTGACCCTTACAGTAAAGAAATTCTCCGCTGTGTTGAGCGGGGATGCAGCTTACATCCATTGCTCCTTGTCTTATCACAGGGAACAAGTCAGAAGAGTCTGCCCCCCCCACCCCCAACACCCAGCCCTCAGATATTTACAAACATTTATTGAATCACCTCTGAGTCTTCTCTTCTCCAGACTAAAAAGCCTCTGGTCCCTAAGCCTCTCCTCCTAATGCATGTGCTCCAGTCCCCTAATCATCCTCATAGTCCTCTGCTGGACCTTCTCCAGCAGATCTTTATCCGTCCTGAACTAGGGAGCCCAAAAACTGAATGCAGCCTTTCTTCATGGCTCCAGCCCTCTCATAATTTTTGTGGCTTACTTTTGGACCCACTCCAACAGGTTCATATGTTTCTTGTGCTGAGGACTCCAGAACTGGACACAGTAGTCCAAGGGAAGACCTCACAATTGCTTGCCACAGTAATACAATTACTGAGCCTCCTAAAGATAATTATAAATGTCAAAAAATATGCAGTAACAACAGCAATTATCTTGATTGATTCCAAGTACCTCTAACATTGCAGAAACTTTCACTGGAGGATAATGTAGTGATGACTTTACCCAAGAAAGTATAAATACTTACAGCAATGTAGTGGCAGAGGCTCAGACCTGCAAATCTGTCCCAAAAAGCAAAGTAACTACCTGAGCTCTTAGCTCACACTGAACGTCATACTGCTGGGGACTGATTTTCTTTACTGACTAAATTACATATATTCAAACTTAGCTTAGCTATGGAATTCCTGTTCTGTACTGTAGTCACAGCTATACATACTGAAAAATTATGACCAGAACAAAAAAGAGGAAAAGCAAAAAAGCAAGAAGGAAAACAAAACAAAGCAGAAAATAAGCAAAGAAACCCCAAATCCCAACGTAAAAAAGTCTGCTACTGCACATGAAGTAAAATGAGAGGAAACTACAGCTAAGATTGAGCTGGTTTTGCTTGTATTAAAAGGCTGCTTTTACCAAAGAAATAGTGTTGCTAAATAATTGACCTTTATAGAAACCCCAGAAGATATGTGAAATAAAGCTGAGGACTAGCAGTTCACTGAAGAGGTCCAAAGCCAGACTGATAGCGATTAATTAGCTGGTCGTCATGGAGATGGTGTTAAATTTGTTCAGGTAAAATCTCCTTTCAGATTTTCTTTTAATATGAAAGAAAAAGATAAAGAAGCTGAGTTCCATCTAAGAAACCTTCATGTATGAAGAGCTGAGGTTTTTACAATGTTGCATCTTCAAAACCGCAGAAAGACAATACCCCAACAAGTTATGTTCTACACATGCTTTTTTAAAATAAAATGTAATAAGACTTAAGTATATTAGTACTGAAAATAAAATGCTCAAACAGAGTTTGCTTGCTTCATGCAGGGATATATGAAATTGCAGGGAGATAAATATTCACTGAAATTATAATATGCATGTTTATTGATGGGCAAGACAGAGAGTTAATAGATTAAACAAAAGGGGCTGCACTCAGAAATTCCTGCACCTACAAAATAACTTTTCCCTCCTAATCTAACAAAACATTAATTCAATAATTACAAGAAGAGATTGTGTTGATTTAAATAAAGGTCTTTCAAAGATAAAACCTATTAAAAATGGTCCAAGATACAGAAAGAAATTTTGGCTATTAGTGCTATGATGGAAACTCTGTGAAGGGTCTTTCCATCTCCACTGGCTGAAATACTGAAGGGATTTGTTTGTCTGCTATTCACTTTTATTTCCTTCTCTCCAGATGTCAAAACTATGTTTCTATGCAGAAAATCTTTATATAATGTTGTAATTAAGTTATCCAAACACTTAACATAGAGATACCCTTTACTGCTCTCATTCTTGTGATGACTAATTTGTACAATGAACATAAACTTTCATCCTTATATCAAGGACAAACCTGAAATAATAATGCTTTAATAGTCTTCATGTTACTGACTTTAAACAACTTTCCAGGTAGCAATTACTTAATACCTGACAAAGCATGGTGTTACCTAGTCCTACGTAGCTTGCCAAATTCAGAATCACAACTCTAAAGGTCTGTAACAACTTTGGATAAAATAGCTGGAAGAACAGTTTCTTCCATATATGACCCCTACTTCTTAGCTTCTAATTTACAGATGTAATTTTAAGGACAAGGAAAAGATACAGGCACAATGGTTTATTGTTATAATCTACATGCTACACAAAACTCAAACATTCTTCCCTAGTGCCCATATTCGTGCAGAAATCTGTGCAGAAAAATCTGCATAGCTAATACTTTGGGTGCTTTTGCATGATGCCACAATCAATGGCGTCTATCTAAGAAGAAGGTGCTACATGAAGCTCACTTCAAAAAGGATGGCCATGTTGTTCGCAACTGTGGTGTAGACCACTAAAATTTATTTCACTGTTTGTACAAGATTTTGTAATAATTACCTCCTGCTTCCAAGGTCAAAGAGACTGTTTTAAATTACAGATTACTTCACATTTCAAAACTAGTTTAACATGCTAAGAAAAAAAGACTATGCTTAACTTTCAGATTCAAATCCTAATAGTTTCTGCAGATGAGTGAGCGGTAGAATATATTAATCAAATTGGAACAAAATTTACTTTACATTTGGGAAGAATCTGGACAAGAATGTCTGCCAACATGTCTTCTGGAATTTTGCATATATTTTAGTCCTCTCTTATAAAGAAACTGTATAGTAATATCAGTTATAACACTGTATCACTGTAAAGATATGCTATCTTAAATTATCTATTTATTTATGCTCTTGTTTTGTTTGAGAATTAGAGGTTTTGTCATTCTTATTCTCTCAGTTAAGAGGCAGGAGTGTGCCTTTATCAAAGACCAAACTCCATCTGTCTTGATGTTGACAATGCAGTACTATTAACTTTCAAGATTTTTTGAGATTTAAGTTTTCAGGAAACACTTTAACAAAGACTGAAGAAATTAGTCTATGCCTTATTACAGAAGTCCACTGTTAATGAAGATAAACTTCCACACTACACTACATCGGCCTCAAGTTTACAATACTTTTCAATTCTTCTATTAAGCTTTTCTCTGATTAATGGAGAAATACTGTGTTACAAATCAATACTTACGCAAAAGTGAGGATGTGAGGTCACAAACAATGTACACATGTATACTTTATACAAAAACCCTTTGAAACAATCCATCTGCTTTGTTTCTTTTATCAAATACATTTGATTTCATCAAAGCACAGTATCACATTTGTTGACTATGACCCAGGCTCCCAAAAATCATGCTCAATTACATAAGTTATGATATATTTGGTCTGTAGGCAGTAATAGTATACTTTATTAAACCAACTCACAGTCTGGGAAGAAAAAAGATGCGCTTTCAGACACTTAAGCTGATCTTCAAGTATCTTTTCTTTTTGCCTGGGATGGAGGTTAGACCTGAAGTTAAAAAGGTCATCCCATGCAGCATTTTAAAATAACAATGTTGTTTCCTTAGTTCTTCGGCATATGCCTCCAAATTACAGATTTGTTAGGGAACTTCATCAAAACTGCTAAACAATGCCAAGGCAAAGAGAAATCCAACCAAGTCATTCAAGTTTTTGCTGCTTATTTCATACATATACATTCAGCTACTTTTAAAAAGAGCATATACAGTACACATATCACCTTCTTTAACTGGCTTAGAAATGTTACCACAGAAAATATCCAGACAAGAACAGCCTAAAATCTCTTAAAACTGTTTACACACTGTTATTCAAAAGCCAGAGGGCCTCACTCTGTTGCAACTGCTTGTGTAATGAAAAGAAACAATATCAACAATAAAAACCTTTAACTTTTGTCCATGTTTTTGTAAACCTTTGCATGTGCACGATACTTTTTAATGTCCAAAATCTCTGCAAACAGATATTACCCTGATATCCAATTCCTTCTAAATACTGAAATATATATTTTACTTCAACTTTCCTTTCATCAACTCCTCCTCATTTTTATTAAAATGGGAGGGTCTACTTAGGAAACTGACTTTTAAGAGAACTATCAACACTGAAACCGTACAAGAGATGCAGAAGTTAAAATGAAAAATGTACAGAGAAATGCACACACAGCTGATCCGTGCTGCTTTTGTAATGGTTGACACTAAGCTGTCACAAACTGACCCAATAAGCTTTCATACCAAGCAGGCAGGTCACATACTATAAAAGGTCTACATGTCTGCAATGGTAAATAAGCTCACTTACAGTATGGTGACCTTGGTCAGCTTCTTAATAACTATATTCAGTGAGTGCAGACAACTCAAAACAAATCTCCAGGCACTCTGCTATCTCACAGCAAGAATCAAAAAGGACAAAACTGCAATCAAAAAAATGCAATCAAAGTGGCAGCTGAGGTCCTCAGCAGGGGTTTACTATAAGCCCCTGCAGAGTGCAGAACAGAAGCCTCAGCAGGTGCTACAGGCATCCCACGGGTCGGCAGCACAGGGCCAGCAGCAGCGGGGATGAACATAAAAGTGCTCATAGTGGAGACAGCCCATGACCAGAGCAGCACAGTCAGGCAGTAAGAAACCACCTCAGCAAAAGTTTCTTAAAGATGTGCATTGTACAGAGTCATGGCATAAACTTAGTCAGCAGTGGTACCAACACCATCACACCATCATTTCAGCAGTGTATGGAGATTGCGTGCAGTCTCTGCTACCCATCTCTTACAGAAAAATCACTCCACCAAGGAAAATGCTCCAGGAGAAATATGAAATGCAGAAAAGGAATGACAAGTTGCATGCAGTGTAGCTACCCAGTTCAAACATAGAGATCTACTATTTCCACTGTCTAAGGCTTCTTTTGAATAACAAAGCTTTCACTGACACTGCTGATCACTGCAAATACTGAGACTAGTTAGGGACAAGATAGGCCATGATCTTATAAAACGCATATAACAGGAAAATCTTTTTCATTACAGCCCGTCTCCCACTCATTCTGGTTAAACAATGTGTAAGTCACCTCCAAGAGTTCCATGCAAACAAAAATATAACAATGCTTGAAACACAGCCCTCTTCAAGATTTCTCCTTAAAAATCACAGGCTTGACTACATACGATGTTATTTGCCCACTGCATGATTGACAACAGCATTCCTATACAATTTTTAACAAGAAAAATCTGTTTTGCTCTTTGGGCTCAGACACAAATCCACTTTGAATCAATTTCTAGAAGATAACAATGGAAATTTTTGTCTAAGTAGAGATATTTTCAGCATATTAACTAACTAGCTGCCTAAATGGTACTTAATGCCATGAGATGGATTTCAGAAGTGCATGTACACTTGAAAAACAGTGAAGGAGACAGATGGCCAGCAGATATATATGCAGTGTTAGAATATTCATGGTGAACATTCATAGCAAAATTTAGTAAACAATACTAATACAATGACAGAGGAATATATAAAAGAAAACATGATTCTGCTCTTGTGGTACTCAAGGGGAAGATGAAAAATAATTTTTAAAAAATCATATTCAAAATCATATGCTTAAAAGGAAAGTAAAATTGATTGAAAACTATTTTGCAGTTTATACAAAATTGCATAAACCAATGACGGTCCTACTTCAAACAGAGCTCTGCTAACCTGCTTAGAGAACTACTCATTACTTTCCATATATATGCACCTAGTACTTCTTAAGACCCTGGCTTAACACAAAGGCTATTTGATGGACTTACTTTGTCTTCAGTTAAGCCATCAATATCACTTGGGATACTCTAATAAATTTAATGTAGTCAGCAGCATGAGTTAAATAGTATCCACCAACCTCATGTTTTGATTCAACATCTAGAATGGAAGAACTTACATTACACTAAAAAGAAGGGGTGGGGGAGGCGGGAAGGTCTCATTCAAATGAACCCTGAAATGTTTAATTTTAAACATTGGATTTTAAAACATTGGGTGAGACTGATCACTACATCTCTGAGCTCAGTAGCACAAGATAACACAGTTCAGAAGGTTGAGGAAAGTTGCTTCAGGCCTTGCTCCCAGAACACCACACCTGCTAACTCGTATCTGGTGGCAAGCCTACACTGTCTTTCTCCAGAGCATATTCCATATTGCAGGTTCATCTTTATCTATCCCTCACCTATATCTAGCCTTATTACACTTTCTATGACCTATCTTGAAAAAAAATCCTTGCTTTCTAGGGCCTCTCTGGTTTAGAGAGCCTAGGAAGGAGTAAAGTGAATATCTCATACATACAGAAGGCAGGATTATGACCTGTTCACCATAGTTTAACAAGCTACCATGTCCAGACTAATGCAGCAATTGTGCATGCTTTCAGCCTTTGGAACATGCAAAGTACCACCCTAAACCCAGCTCCTGAAAAAAGGTTGGTATTGGGACCAGCACTGTTTATCATCTTCATCAGCAATATGGACAGTGGACTGACTGCACCCTCAGCAAGTTTGCAGATGACACTAAGCTTTGTAGTCTGGTTCACACACACTGGAGGGAAGGGATGCCATCTAGAGGGACTTAGACAAGCTTAAGTGGTGGGTGCAAGCCAATCTCATGAAGTTCAGCAAGTTCAGGTGCAAGAAGTGACTCAAAAGTGGTCTCAAGGAGGACTTTGAGGTGTCAGTTGACAAAAAACTTAATACGAACCAGCAACATAAGCTTGCAGCCCAGAAGTCCAACTGTATCCTGGCCTGCATCAAAAAAGTGTGACAAGCAGGATGAGGAGACATCAATTTTTGAAAGTTAATTAAAATTTCTATACTCTCTCTCCATTACTAACTTTAATAAATTGCTTCAGTTGAAAAAAAAAGTGTAACATCAAGCTTCAAAATGTTTCAGAATGAAACAAAAGAAAACTTTGTTTACTTTTTGCAAAATAATTAGTGCTCACTTCATTTTGCCCCTTTCACCTCCTTAATTAAATTCTTCTTCCAACACTCCCATGCCCAGCTTCTTCCCTTTCCTCCTTCAACTCTGCATATATCACCATTAAATTCCACTACTCTGATACATATGTTCATGTATTCAGTAACTCATTTTTCATTTCCCGACATCTAGATTTACTGTTCAGCTGCCACATTGCTGTCTCCTATAGACCTCCTCCTGTCTTCAAGTTACTCTGGACAGGTACCACTGCTTCCAAATACAGCCTTCTTTTTATTCATCTACTATTGCTTTTTCAGATTTCCAGGGTGTTTCTCTGTTCTACACATAACAAGTGCAAGAAAATGACAATTCTCTTTGCTAGTGCCAACAGTTTTGAAAGAACTATGACAACTCTGACATCAATAATTTAAAATATGATTAAAATTTCTTTGAATAAAAAATACCCAACTCCTTTGAAAAAACTTTAGAACTGCAACAGTGTTTAAAAACTGTTTTTTAAGAGACACACTCCTACTATATCACAATTCCTTTAGTTTTCTGTAGTGTATGTTATGGAGCTGAGCAAGATTTCTTCAGGGACAATACAGATTAATAATAGATGAGGGAAAAGCAGAGCTGGCAAGTGCACTCACAACCACCTAAACCTCACTGAATGTGAAAATGTTTCTAAACAGCATATACGTCAATGCTAACATGACTCCTTCATACATGGCTTTTAAAAAAGGCAATTTTTGAAGCTTTTATACTACTGCTACCGAAATGTCTGTTACAGTTAAGGCAATTCCAGTGCAACTCCAATTTCCAGAGCTCACAAGATATGCTCTACACTGCAAATGGAGTTCACATTTCGCAGCTGGAACAATTAATGGAAGAGCGGTTAACTAAGGAAGCATGGATTTTGGTGGGGAACTGGGAGGCTTTGTGTCTTGTATTAAGGATGTCTAGCACTTTGGAGATGAAGAGGAGCAGTTCTGATCTTCATGGGAAGATATGCTATCCTGAGCAAAATAATACTGGACTTCATTTAGCTTTCTAGTATATATACTGGGGACTGCAGTATGTGAAGCAGCAGGCTGCATTTACTAGGCTTTTAAATAAACATGACCCTAAATATGATCCTGAGCAGGATGGGTGGCAAGCCTGTATGTTTCTTCATTCTAATCCTGTTTCAAGCACTAATAAGTTTTCTGTTCTGTCACTACATAAGATGTTCTAGAGCAAATAACTACCAGACCTGGACTTACTTCGCATTACAAATAGGTGCGGTGGTCCAGAAATACTCACTGTGGAGCTCCATAGATACTCACTCTTTCCTATAATCAAAACTCAGCTTGAACAACAGAATTTTCTCTTTTCTTCCTTCTGAGGGTATAAACTACTTTATTTTCCCCTGACTACTTTGCTTCACTTAAAAATGGTTATTATCCTGACTTTCAATAGAGCAGAGCATTCATGGTGGAAGAAAAGGCAGATGAATTAAAAATATGGGTACTTCCCAGTTACAAAAAAAAAAAAAAGCTGTAAATTATAAGATCATAAAATCCAAGGTCATATGTAAAGAACAGAAAACCTGAATACCTGAAAGTCAACAAGTTTACCTGTATTTTCTTCTGCTAAAATTATCAGGCCTGTAAAGTAAACTGAAGTAGCTGAGTTAATTTGGGTGATGGATTAGTCAATACAGTACAAAAATTAGTATAATGTGCCTCCTTCTGCATAAGGTTACACAAGAAACTGCATACAAGTTAGACTGTATAGATGTGTACAACTACAAATGCACATCTTCAAGTAAACTCAAACCCAGCAGCTCTTCAAACAGCAATCAATGGCTGACAAGGTTAACATGGTGCAAGTTAAAGCAAAGCCATGTAGTTAAAACAACACTGCAAATAATTTCAGTTTCCTACTTTTTCCATCTTTCTGTAAGTAATATTCAATAGTTTCTACAGAAGTGTCACTGGACCAGAAAAAAAACTCACCAAAATGCCTCTTTGCCCACAAAAGCGTGATCCCTAATACAAAGAAACTGTAGAAGCTAGGTACAAATTCCTTAATCTGTACCATTTTGAAAGAGTGTCCATGCAATCCTCAGTTACAGGTCTTACTAATGTAATTTTCTGGCTTGCTACAGCTGGATGTATTAATTAATTATATATACTGATAGTTTAAACACAGTTAATCTCCTCTGATTAAATAACTTGGCTAATTATATCAAGTCTTTAAAGTGTATCTATCTGAAATTAGTCATATGGGGTTAACATTTCTTAAAATTAATTTTAATTTCTTAAATTAATTTTATTTTTAAGTTACAGCTAAATATTTTTTCCTTAACGAGTGATCTTTTCCTTGTGTTATTCTGGACAATTCAACTGATCACCACCAGAATCTTTCATTGTACACTTCATAAAAACAAGAGAGATGAAAAAACAAAGTAAGCATATATTGATACTGCCTGCAATGTAATAACTTGGTAATATTATTCACATAAAACAAGAACAGCAGACATTAACCGTGTGGGTCAAGCTATTCAGATCATATATCCAAGTTCCCACATTCAAAACAAGGTTAGATGTATAATGCTGAATATATTTAATTTTAGCTATTAGGTGACTCAAGAAACTACACGTGATAATAAGCATTACCCTGCATTTCTGTACTGTGAAAGTATGTAAATTAGACAGTGTAACAACACAATGTAATTACATATACTCTAAATAGATATGGTTTTAAAGGTACCAACATTTCTTATTTTATATATATAAAATAGTATATTATTGATTTCAAGCACCTAGCACAATTATGTGTTGGATATTAAAATCAGGTATCAGGATTTAGAGCTAAATGTGAAGATAGTTTATTAATTTGCTCCTCAATTATTTAGTAATTTGACATAATCATTACCAAGGGTATTACAGTCACATATTGTAGTCACATTGACTATGTTCACTTCACTATAATTTTAGAAGGAAAAAACCCCAAATGTTTGCCATAAATTCTATGGGATCTTGAACAGGACAGGCATTGTCTCTTTTGAAGTCCGCAATTTATTTTATTTTCAGAGGATTAACTTCTTATATTTAGGGTCCTGAACTTTGTACCAGATCTAGTTCTCCTGACTTATAGTTTTTTGATACTGCATGAAGCAACAATATATAAGAAAAATATCAGACTGGAGACTGAGATGGATTTCATGTAACAGAAAGAGGTAAGGGGAATATAGGAAGTACAAAGCTGTGATTTTGGAAAGAAATGTTAGAGGACTGAAAGAACAACAGCAAAATAACAGTTGGTTCTTGAAGATCAGTATGAAAATAAGCCACAGCAAGGAGGACAAGCCCATGGCACAGTGCAGGTGAAACCGTTCTTGAGATTACTAAACAGATTCACTGAATAGTTTGACTGAAGTAGCTGAAGTGAAAAGAAGTTGCTCTGCTGACATCAGTATGCTTCATTCAGGCCACTACATGCAGTCCTGATCCCTCTTCTTTCATCTGTAGAAGCATTTCACTGAACAGTACTGTCTCTCACTTCTCTAAGAATCTGTGTCTGTATCCACTCTCCAGAATGTTTTTTTCTTAACCAGATGCATATATGTCTACCTGAAACCAGTAAAATTTATAGAGCCTCTGCACCCTTTTTATAACAGGCAGGAGTATGTTAGTGCTAATGGGAAGGCAGTGAATTGAGGAGCATCTCAGGACACCTAAAACATAAGGGGAATTCTTTATTTTTGTTTATTTAAACTGTGTATAGGGAGTAAAAAGCTTTTTCATGCAAATTACTTACAGTCTGAATAAAGCATATGGCATATTAAACATTAAGCACAAGTCCAAATTTTACTATCCGGCTTTCAGATCCCCTGGCTAGTCAGAGTATCTAGTAAGAGAACATTTTCAAAAGCAAACTCTAGCTTCATGGAGCCTGCCACTACTGGATTTAAATATGTACTGTGATTTAACTACTGATTTAACTTTTTTTTTTTTTCCCCCCAGTATATTTATATGACAATGTTGACAGGAGATTCTATCAGTTCAGGATACTAACTAGGATGACTTAAAACATTATCAGACTTTATTGGCCAAATGTTTAAAAGCAAGAAATGTCCCTTTCCTTCAATTTCCTTCAAATACTTAATATTTTCCTTTGGGTAAGTAACTCATGTTTTATCATCACAATTTCTATTTACTTCTGGATCATGAGTCATGCTCTTCAATTATTTTCAGTTGATTGTATAATTATTAGTGAGAACAGGGTTTGGCTGGTCTATATTCAGTTTGGGGGTTTTTTTAATAAGAATTTCTGCTTACCTTCAGGTGAAGTACCTGGCTTTTGAGAAAACACAGAGCTTATTTTACTCTTCTTGCTGCTGTTGCTGTTGACAGACAAGGTAGACTGAATTTTCCTGTGCATTTTTTCTGAAACAGGAGCTGAAAGTTTTCTGTTGTCTGCAGGCGTGTGCTTGACCCCGTTGTGAATTCCACTTCCGTTACTTAGACCCACATGGCCGTTTTGGATTTTAACACTTTCTTCCTCACCCCTTTCCAGTGCTGAAGTATTTGGCTGAGGCAAACGCTGAGGTTGTGCTTAAAATTAAAGAAAGAGTGGGTTAATTTAAACTGTAAATTGATAACTGAACACTATAGGCTAGGTTGGGAATGCAACTTTCATTGTTTTTGTTGATCAAAGAATAGAGCAAAAAGTTAACAAGAAAGCAAAAAACCAGTCTCAATGTGAAAGTAGTATTTCTAGATTAAAATAATTACTAGGTTTTCAGATCCCCAAAGAACAAAGCCGGTAACTTGAAAAAAAAAATCAAGAGTGGGAGAAGTAGTAGCAAAACTGGAATAAACTTGGGTTACAGGAGCCAAATGAAGAATGGGGTAAACGTACCAGCATAAGAGCAAAACATTACATGTGCATTACACTGTGCCCAAGATAACAATGTCTATAGATTAGTCGGTTTCCTGTAAAAGAAACATCTCTACTGATTACTTCAGGTACAAAATTTTTCCAAATTTTGGGACAAATACTACTGGGACACACAGTTCAATGTGATATATAAAAAGGTACACTACTGAATTTGCCTAACAAATTCTCAATACTTCATTTTTATCAAGAACACTGAAACTATTCCCCAATTGCTTCCTCCAACTATCATGAACTTGTCCTGGTCAAGTTCACTGGCAAAGAAAATATACTTTTCATAAAACTTTAAATATGAACTGTTCAGTTTTACTTGCCATTTGTTTTTTTTTCACTCACAGCAACTAAGATTTTTAAGAACATACCTAGACCTTGAATCTATTTTACAAAACTGTTTAGTTTGTTTTAAAGGAAAGAAAGACAGGGCTGGGGGAAACAATTATGCTTTAGTCTCTACAAAGATGTTGCAGGAAAGACAAAGATCATTCCCTTCCACTACCAGCAGTAACTTCTCCAAGCCAGCAGAGAAGGAGCACAATGCTGTTGACACCTGAACAAACAATTGTTGCTCAATAAATTTTGTTGGCAAAATTGAAACTTCTCCTTTCAGTTTTGCAAAACCTATGAAGAGAAGCATAGGCAAGGCATTCCCTTCATTCTGGAATTAAATCTGCATTATATGTTCTGTTTACATTTCCAGATTTCTGTAAAAGCCCCAAAACAAGTTTTGAGAGAGATTTTTCCTACCTGAATAGGATTCATTGAAAGTATAGTACCAGGAACCTTTTGTGTAGGTCATCTTCCCATGTATGTAGAAGAACTAATTTTGTTAAATATCATTTATCTATCACTGTATTTCCATTTAAAAATAGTCAATGTACACCTAACCACAGTTAAAAATAAAATCTTTGGCAATATTAGGAATCAAAATTCCTCTAAAATTCAGTGTTCATACTCATAGTTCCTCATAGCTGTTATTACCCTGCTCAAATGTACTATTAAGGAACAGTGTCCCTCACATTCTGTGTAACAATATTCTTTCAAACTGTGCTGCCTATGATTCCCATCTGGGGAGTGGTACAGTTCCACCAACAATCTAGAATTAGTGGGGAGGTTGTTAACCCTTCTCAAAAAGTAAAAGCAATAGACTATACTAAAATTTCTGTATGTCTGAATATGCAAGTTTCTAAAACTGACAGCTAAATTGGTGGTGGCAGCTTACAAGTGTTTATTTTTAGTGCTTTGCTACAATGCAATAACTTGACAAAATTATCCAAAAAATGAATCTTTGAAATTAGGTCTGTTTCTGTCAGTGTAGGTGAAAGTCTTGCTGAACGTTAGCAGTTGTATGGTTTTGCTTGTATTATTGTAAGATATTTGGGTTTTGGTTGGGTTTTTTTTGCATTGGGATTTTTTTTTTTAATGAAATAATCTTGTTCCCAAAGTACTCTTAGTTCAGTCTTTTAACATTAACATACAAATTTTTAGCTGACTGGCTTTACAGTATTCACATGTGATACACAGGTCAGATCAAAATGGAATAAAACCCCAAATGTATTAGTTATCTCAATTTAAATTTATTTTAACTTTATTGATAATTTTGCACTAGGGAGACTTGAATCTTATGGTTAAAACACACTTGAAACCAATTAGGAACCATATGACTGCATTCTAGCATAAAGAACAAAAGCAATTGACAGTTCCAAGATTAAGCCACAACCACTCAGTTTAAGATAGAAATATTTTTACCTTATTTTTTAAAGGTTGTGTATATCTTAAAAAAAAAAAAAAAAGGTGTGATGTGGAGAACAACACAATGCTTCTTAAAACACAGTGATACCCAGGGACTCTCACTCTCTCTTTAATGATCCACTGCTCTCATTCAGCTGTCTTTCTTTTTTCAAATCTTTACATATGTGACAGCTCTCAAAAGTAGACCATAGACCATCTGGCATTTTCAGAGGTGTAACTTGTGCAAATTCAGCTCTACTGGGAACACAATGCTATCTTCTGCCTGCGTTATAAAAGATACAATAGAATGTAGAACTTATGAGTTGTTTTGAATTATTCATTTTTTGCCTGTATATTCAAGAAATTTTACAAACTCTGCATTTTGTACTACATAATCACATGCGTTAAAGGTACAAAGAAACTTTTTGACACCTCTTTTCTACAGAAAGATGGCATTTTGTTTGATATGTGAACATTCAGCGCCTGTTATATCATTCTAAACAGGCCGTGTGCTGCTACAAAAGATCCCATTTTACACTCTATGTATGAGCAAAAATGTTATTCTTGATATTCAATAACTAATGTAATACACATCAAAATTTTGAATATGAGTTGGATGAACATTCAGCATCTTCAAATCAGTATGGCACTGGTCACTTACTGTATGTCAAAGATTTAAAAAAAAAAAAAATCACAACACAGAAATATTGTCATTTCAAACATCCACAATGAATAGTTTCAAATGTCCTAAGACATACTGTGCATTTTAGGTTAATATGTTTTTAATCTTTAGCAAAACCAGTAGATTTAAGTCAATATTTTATACAGTGCTAACACTAGTAGATTTGCAATAAGAATGATAAATATTGGATTAATGATTCAATAGACTGAGTCTTTTTTGATAGAAAACTAGCAGATAATGTAGCTAGCAATAACTATACATGAATCTGCTGCCTCTGGAAAAGCAATAAAAAACCAATATATTGCTATAGCATATAATCTATTAGCGTATTTCACTGCTTCCTTGTCATTGGTTTCCTTGCAAAGTGGGCTTTAATAACTTCTGCTGCTATTTAAATGACTTTACATAATAATTTAATTGTAAGGTTACTATCTGGTTAGTAAACATTCAAGTAGTAAACATTCTCTATGTCTTTGAAGTAACTATGCACAGTTTTATTCAGACTCCAAAATCTCTAGCCTAGTTTTAATGAATATGCACACTGAAAATACATTGTTTACATCTTGCAACATAACAGCACCTCCTAGGAGAAAAATTCTGATGTATGCATTTAACAGAAAAATGTATGTCAACACAAGGAAATTCAACCAAAAGTGGACAGTCTAAGCAATCATTAGGGATTTTAGACAAAACACAAAAACAAACACAGAATACAGACTCCCGAGAGTCAAAATTCTGCACTATGCAGATGACACTGAGCTGTGTGGTGCAGTTGACATGCTGGAGGGAAGGGATGCCATCTAGAGGGATTTGGACAGGCTTGAGAGGTGGGTCCAAGCCAACTTCATGAAATTCAAGTCCAAGTACAAGGTCCTAGACCCGGGCGAGGGTGGTCCCAAGCAGTGAATGGGAGAAGATGGCTCAAGAGTGGTCTTGAGGAGAAGGACTTGGGGGGGTGGCAGTTGATGGAAAACCTAACATGAGCCATCAAGGTGCAAGTGCAGCCTAAAAGGCAAACTGTATCCTGGGCTGCATCAAAAGAACTGTGACCAGCAGAACAAGAGAAGTCATTCTGCCCCTCATCTCTGCTCTTGTGAGACCCTGTCTGAAGTACCAAATTTGGTTCTGGTGTCCCCAGCATAAGGAGGACATCATGCCCAGAGGAGGACCACAAAGATTATCAGAAGGCTGGAGCATCTTCCCCATGGGGACAGGCTGCAAGAGTTAGGGCGGTTCAGCCTGAGGAAAAGAAGGCTCAAGGGAGACCTTATATCAGCCCAAAAGGGGCCGACAAGAAAGCCAGGAAGGGACTTTATACAAGGGCTTGTAGTGATAGTACAAGAGGCAAAGGATTGAAGCTTGAGGATGGCAGGTTTAAACTATATATTAGAAATAAATTATTTACAGTAAGGGTGAGGAGACACTGGAGCAGGTTGCCCAGGGATGACATGGATGCTGCCTCCCTGAAGGTATTCAGGTTGGATGAGGCCTTGAGTAATTTGGTCTAGTGGAAGGTGACCCTGCCCATGGCAGGGAGGTCGGAACTAGATTATCTTTAAGGTGTCTTCCAACCTAAACCATTCTATGAATCTATGAAGCAAAAGAAAGCATCAGGAGAAAGAGAAGAACTTAGACAGGTAAGTAGCAGCCTAATCACAACAAAAGAAATACAGATGTCTGTGGAGTTTGCTACACTAGTCTATGCCACCAGTGGAAAAAATATTTTCCAGTTTACATCCTGAGTCATGTGACTGCACACCCAAAAAGGTAAGAACATTGTTCTCTTTCATTTATGACACAATAGTTTATGCCATCAGATCAGGCCACAAAAGCAGTATTTTTGCAGGTGGACTAGGGAGGAATAAAATGCACAAATCCTGGGTGCAAAAAAAAAAAATAAAGTAACTTTTGGTATTCCAAACACTGAGAACATACAAAGTATGATTTCATTTGAAAATATCCTCAACACCTTTTTGTCTCGCAAAACATTTGCAACCACTTAAGAGGATAAATTCCATTCAAGAAATACAGAGGTCTTGCATGGGCTCATTTAATGCTGAAACCCAAGATCTACATGCTAATTTGAGCTGGGAAAATTGTTTGATCTCAGTGGTAGCATATCATACTGCCTCTGTATGGATCACATGGAAAAAAGACTACATGCAAGGGAGGTAAGAATCAGGCCTCTGGTTTTTATCAGTGCTTCTCTGTAACACAGACTTAAGCTTGAGGGGAAAAATAAAGCAGATGACAGATAGTTGTGGATAGTAAAACCAAAGGCTGCCTGGATTCTAGACTAAGGTGATTCCAAATTGCTTCTGGAAACTACATAATTTCCTGAGATATAAAAGGCAACATTTCTGACTGACTAGCAAAAAAATCATACCTTTTAAAAAATATTACAAATTGTACCCATTCATATGCTCAATAAGCGTAACGTCTCATGAAGCTGACAATCTCTCAACCTCTCTCCCTCCTCACTTTTGTAACTAAAATCCTGACTAGTCTCTACATGGATCTTCAAACTACATCAATAGTTTTCTCTGCCTAGCTATTCAGAATATTAACATTCAGATTATACAATGTACCTCTGAGTCAACCTGTGAAGGAGCTTTTGTCAGCAATTATTTTTGAATATTTTCCAGGACATAAATAGCATATACTGCAGCTTCCATATCACAGAAGGCATACATTAACTAAATAACAAGGTACCATCAAGGTACAATCTAGCTTTTAAAATCATTTTTTTACACTGAATTTTTTATACCATGCTGACTTTACAAGGAAAACAAAGTACCAACTAACAACATCAACCACTTTTTTAGAATTGCTTCTTGTAAGTCATGTGGACATCTTCGAAATGAATATATTATTATGAAACAGAATGTCCTTTGTAATGAAAATACTGTAGCAAAATTGCTGGTGTGAGTTTTACAGGACCCTCACTGAGAACATTTTGTTAAAATGCATTTGAGAAGACATCCAGGGAGCACCAGGAATAACAGAAATGGAGCTGGCAGGGGACAAAAGGAAAAGACATTTTATCCCACCATCTCTCAGTTGGTGAAGAGCTGATGAGAATGGCAAATGCATGTGTGCATGAGTGTTTATGGGTTGAGAAAGTGACACAAGTGCACAAGAAGGTGCCAAGAGTACTCTTAAATCTGTGCAAAGACACCCGCAGTGCCTTCCTTTGGAAACGCTGCAGGACCTTATACACTCTTTGAAGGGTTACAGGCATTGTATAAAGATGTCTTTGACGTGCCCAGAAAGAAGCAGTTACCACAGGGAGGCATGAAAAGAGCTGGTAGCCAGAGGTTTACAAAGTTGATAGACATCCCCACTGGAAATGTCGAGTGAATTTCTCTAAGTACAAATCCTCTTTCTTGATGTGTTTTGCAAAATGTAGAAATGTTTGCTGATATTTTTTAATATCAACAGTAATTTTTTAATCATTGAACTAAGTAAATCCTTAACATTTTAAATTATGCATCTTTTAATAATGATCTCAAAATCCACATATCTTTTTGTATTCTAATTACCATTAGATTATCAGTAAATTCTCATTTATCATACACAGATCTTGTAATCATTAGCAATGTTTTTGTGAGAATGCATATAGCGGCTGTTATGATAAACTTTGCAGATTATTTAAATTCTTGCTAGATCACAATATAGTTAAATATTACTCACATAATGAAATGATTGTTAAACCACATCTACATAAAGTGGAATATAGTTCTCACTGTAGCGTACAGTCTCACTTCTTGAGAACAAGTAGCATTACCTCACCACAAAAAAATCCAAGAAAAGAGCCAAAAACAAAACAGGATGTTACAGGTAACAGGCACCCAGGTGCCTGGGGAATAAGTTTCTATATGAATCTGTGTGCAAAAGTGAAAATTGTATTGCAAGCTTTCCATTCCTAACATTTACCTGCTTGTTTTTCTCCTCACATACTCACACATCACAGCATATTTGCTTTTATGTTTCATAACATTACAGCTATTAACAGCAGTGGTAATAGGTGCAGATATGTGTGCAATAACAGGTTAACTTATGGTCACCAGTTCAACATTCCATAGGTATATTAATGGTGCTTTATACATTCAGTAATTCCTAATGAAGCAGGGTTGGTTGGGGGTTTTTTTGGTTTTGGTTTGTTTGCTTTGTGAGGGGTTTGTTTTGGCTATTTATTGATTTGTTTAAGGTGAAATGCCCTTTTTTAATTCAATGTAAATAACTTATTAAGCAGCATCTTTATTTGTTTTTTTAATTGTTGCTAAATCTTGCTTTACCATGTACAGGTGTTTGTACAATTTGGATTTGAAAGAAAAATAATAAATGCATTAAGACTAAAAAAAAAAATCACTCTGCTAACTTCTAAACTGCTGAAACACAAATTTCTTCAACACAAATAACCTATATTTTAATGCATGTGAGGACAGGCCCCCAAATAATAAATTATTTAAAGGGGTGCAAGCCCAATACAACCCTATTTCACTGAGAAACAGAATGCTCTGCTTCTCGAGCTCTAATTTTAAAAGGAAGGTTAATTAACTACTAGATGCAAAAACCTGTAATCCAAGCCGTTGGCATCACAATTACAGCAGGTGTGCAATTAGTGCCTATTACAACATATGGTTATACCACTGCATAAAGACACATTGGTATCCCATGGAATTTAAGACACTAAGTCAAATATTCAGAACAGGTTTGATGCCACTCACTATTGTGTAACTTGCTCCCAAATTAAAAAAAAAAAANAACCAACCAAAAAAAAAAAACACCCCAAAAACATCAAAGAGACACTATAAACAACAGGATATCACTTGCTGACTATTGGCTCATAAGCAGCACAGCAGGATGTACCAGACAGGAGAGATAACCTCAATGTCATTAACAGATGTAACCTGGGCAAGTGCACAAACAGGACCTTTTGGCTTTCACATCTTCTGTTCCCTTCCTCAAAACCCCAGTGAACACTGAAAAAATAGACACTGTCTCACTGCAGGAAGGAACATGGTACTGAGCGATGCCAAGGCAAATAGCTTCTCAGCCTAGCCCATTCATTGTTCACCAATGAGTGAGAAAGTGTTCAAAGGTCAGATATACCATATATACTGAGTTTTCGTATGACAATATTACAGTGTTCACTTATACTCATACAAATATACACAGGAACTGGATGTTCCTGGTTTTAAAAAAAATCAATAAAGCCAAACGTTTGGTATAAGGAATTCACTTAATGTCCACTGCTCCCTTTATTTCTAGACCTCCACTCACATAAACGCTAGATTTTTAGATTTCAAAAAGTGTTCCACTTCAAGTGTCCATAGAATCATAGGGACTGCAAGGGACCTCTGCAGATCATCTAGTTCAAACCCCTGCTAATGCAGGTACACCTAGATCAGTTTGTGCAGGAATACATGGGTTTTCAAAACCCACGTGGGTTTTGAAAGTCTCCAGTTAGGAGATTCCACAACTTCTCTGACCAGCCTGTTCCAGTGCTCTGTCACCCATAAAGTAAAGAAGTTTTTCATTAAGCGAAACCTGCTGTGTTTTGGTTTGTACCCATCACCCTAACTAGACCGAAACTGGTCACAACTAAGAGCCCAGTCATATGCTCATGACCTCTGCCCTTTAGATATTTATATGTATTTATAAGATCCCTTCTATTTTCTCTTTTCCAGGCTAGACAGCCCCAGGTCTCTCAGTCTTTCTTCATAAGCTCCAATCTGCTAATCATCCAGGAGGCATTCCATTGGACTCTCTCCAGTAGTTCCCTATACTTCTTCAGCTGGGGAGCCTAGAACTAGAAACAATACCCCATATGTGGCTTTACAAGGCCAGAGCAGAGGTAGGAGGTGAACCTCCCTTGACCTGCTGACCACACTTCTTAATGCACCTCAGAATGTGGCCTTCTTGGCAACATGGGCACATCCCTAGCTCATGGTCAACATGTTGTCCATCAACACTCCCACGTTCTTCTCTGCATAGCTGCTTTCCAGCAGGTCAGCCCCTAACCTGTACTTCTGAATGGGGTTATTCCTCTCCAAGTGCAGGACTCTACAATTGCCCTTGTTGAATTTCATGAGGTTCACCTCTGCCTAATTCTCCAGCCTGTCCAGGTCTTGCTGAACCACAGCACAGCATTCTGGTGTGTCAGCAACTCTTCTCAGTTTTGTATCATCAGCAAACTGGCTGAGAATACCCCCTGTCCCTTCATCCAGGTCACTGATGAATAAGTTGAAGATCAGACCCAGTACTGACCATTGGAGAACACCACTAGCCACAGGCCTCCAACTGGATCTGCATCATTGATCATAGCCCTTTGTGATCTGACTTCCTGTTCTCAGGGAGTTCTACCATCTTTATAGTTCTAAGTAACACCTAATGCTACCATTAACAAAATTAACAACATGTAGAAAGAATTTTTTAAAAGGGTAAAAAAGAGAATAAAAGCAACAAAGAGAAGGTGATGTAAAAAGGTAATAGGTAAATACAGAATATCAATACAAAAATACATCGACAACTGAGTTTCTGATTCCTTTGCTGTGCTTATTTTTGCTCTGCTATTCCTTCTCGTAACCTAGAACTGATACTAAATTTGGCATCAGCTGATATAAAGTACCAGAAAACCAAAGGAAGAAAGAGAGAAGAGGAGAAGCAAATGGGCAGTAACTATGGGGAACAGCCTAAAACTTGGGATTTTACCTTATTAAAACAGTAGTAGGAGAAACATATCAGAAGAAAAGACAGAATATAGCAATGACCCAGAAGAAGATAGCACTGAAGGGAAAGGAGACAGAAAGGTAAAAACTAGATGGCAAACCAAGCCACTTCAGTCTGTGAGAGCAGAAAAAAGTAGAGAAGAAACAAAAATACATTCACAAGTATAAATTTCACTAGAGCCAAAGTACTCACTACAAATTCTACAAGAAAATAATAAATCACTAACTGACAGGCAGTGAAATAAAATGAAGATAAGCACATCGTACCCTCATGCTTGAGGTCAAAGAAGCTCCTGAAGCCCAGGCCAAAAATCAGTCGTATTCATCATGGAAATTGTGTGTCAGAGAGCAGGGCAAGGAGTTCAAGTACACAATAACAACTCTTCATGACCCAGTTCGTTGTTACCACTACTTAACAGTGATTGTCAGTATGAGAAAAAAGACATGGAAACATAGTACAGTGCAGCAACTGTCCATCTACTTCCTGATTCTGTAAAACCGAAGTGTGAGTAGAAAGAGAAACAATACATATCTGAATCAAACACATGAGGAGGTTAGCGTCTGCTACTGATGTCCGCTACAAGAATTCCTTCATGGTAAGCAGGGTCTGGGAAATGGGCACAGGACCCCCATATCACTGATCTGCCCGGGTGCCATGTCCATGGATTCGATGAGTGGAACCTCCCCATCCCAAAGAATTCCAGGGACTTCAGGTCACCAGAGGATTTTGAGTCACATATAGAAAACCCAGGAAGAGCACCATAACCAAATCTGGCTCTTGGACTGCTTTATGTCACTAATGTATCAGCTTAGCATCAGGATAACCCAGACATGAAAGCTTTTTCTCTTTCTGAACTATCAGTTTTGGTGTGGTTTAAATAGATAAGGCACAATCGCACACAAAGTATTTTTGTGGAAGCTGTACAAATAAGATTTTTAAGAATGCACCTTGGCAAGTCTTCTTATCAGAGCCCTTAAGAAACCTAGGCTGTTTTTCCCCTTTCCTAAATTCAAAACTGCAAGCAGCTATGGACAAAAGGCTGCATTTGCATCAGAGATCACAGGTCTTTCCCTTCCCCGCTCTACAGGCAGTTTAACTTGGGTTTACATGAAAACAGTGTCATATGTTGAAGGGATAGGTAATGTTGTATTTCAGAATGTAAAAATGTATCAGCTAAGACATTTGTGCATTCAGTTTAAAGATGGATGTGCTTAACATATTAACTGTCATCAAAACTTAGCCCAAAGGAAAATGGTTTTCACTTCTTATTTACTGTATTATACCAACATGATCTATGCCTTTCTGACTAAGCTGGACTAACCCACCCATTCTGGGCAAGTTCTCTATGATATTAATTCAAAATAGTTAAAAAAAAAAAAAAAAGGTAATTTTTCCTCCTCATGGGCACATCCCTTAGAGAAGTGCAAAAGTCAGATTGCTGACTGTGTCTGGTGAAGATCAAACTTCCTGTAAAAATTATACACTTGGTTTCCTGAAAGGAAGCAAAGAATGAGCTGCTCAAACAATCCACAAGCTCTGATAACTGAGCCACAGTTAAATCTATCCTTCTAAAAAAAACAAAACAAAACAAACAAACAAACAAACAAAACAAAAAAAACCAACAAACAAACAAGCAGTCTGACACAACGGAACATCTACAACAACAAAAATTCAGAGTAAAAAATGCATTCAAAAAAAGTAGAAAGTACCAGATTATCTGAAGAAACAGATAAATTCTAGCAGGATGAAGCAGCATGCTGTAGGGTTTTCTCTCTAACATACAGAAAGGGAGTATTCTTATTTCAGCATGTTTCAAAGCATTCAGTATTACATATGGAATAACTCTCACTATTAAAAATATGAAAAATATTTATTTCGACTTATAAAACTATGTCATTTGGCCCACTGAAGTTTATTTACTCCACTTTTCTGATTAAATCTGTCATATGGCAACATTATTCACAATACTGAAAAGTGTCCATTTTTATATTTAGAAACACTTGGAATGATCTGCAAATAAGCTGAAGGATTTCAAAGAAAACAAACAGTATTTTAAGTGAAAATATTAGAATTTACAGTTAGTTTACTTCTACATCCTTTTACAATTCAAGAGCATTAAAAAGTCACAGCTGAGGCAGGAGTCTCCTCTTTCCCAAAAAGACTCAATGTACAGCATCAGTCCTTGTCTCATAGCAGACAGCAACTATGTCACACACAAACAACCTTCCTTTGCTGCTTAGACAAGCCTTCAGCCCCACAGAAGCATTGATATCATCATCATCAACAGCAGCTTGACCAACTTGGTGACAGGTGAGCCAAACTGATGCCTCTATACCTTTGTGCTGTGCTGCTGTTTCCATGCCTGGGAAATATCTCAGCCTCGCTTCTTCCATTTCTTGGTCCCAAACAGAAAAGCTTTTAGGAAATCACTCAGAAAACTGCCAAAAGGACAGAACTGTGCTGGGTTTTGATACATGCTTATCCACTCTACTAACGAGTCATGCCATCATTTGTATTGCTGCCAGAGTCCTGCCATTTGGAGTTAATTCCAGCACCCTGATTTTTACTGTTCCTTCCGTACAACTAACTACATTTCACTATGGCATAAACTTTTCTTAGGCTGCTGGAAATGACAGCTCACAATAGGAACATTTCCCTGTTGTATTACATTTAATTAGGGTTATGTAATTTAGACAAAATTCCTTGTTTCTGTACAGTGCCACTTGTATTTCTTCACAAATGACACAAAAATCATCAATATTTTAAAACACCCTTTTTATAGGTATTCTCAATTTTGAGTCTATAACTTTCAGATTTTGTCACTATACAAACTGAAAACAGGCTGATTTTTTGTTTATTTTATGAACATTTAAATCTTACTATATCATGTGACTCCAGAAGTTAAGATTTTCATTGTGTGCTGTAATAGTTAAGTTTGTTTGTTGTTTGCTTTTTTTCCTGAATGCACAATAACTTTTTTTGTAATGTTTTATTTACTGTTAATTCTCCAATAGTAAAAATCCTCCTTCTAATAAGGTTCATTGCTACTTACAAAATAGCATAAATATTTATATTAACACACAGAAGCAAAAGTAAACATGCTTTTATACCAAGGCACTTAAAAAATGTTTCCAGTCAGACTCAATGCACAACCTTTGTATCACTGCTTAGAGATATGTAATTGTAATACAGAAAGAAGTGGGGAACAGAAAAATGGAGTGGTCAAAAACAAGCTAGAGAAAATACTGCCAAGAGAAAAGAGAAAAATGGCTTAGAGACAGTGGCTATGATAAGGATTAGTCAGTCTTTTTTCTCTCTTCTTAATTTATAAAATAAATATGGGCAAAAGGATATATTAAGAATAGGAACGAACCTTCAACATTCTTCCAACTTTGACTCCCACCATAACCGCCACTTCTCTTTCAGCCATATCACCAACCCATACCCTTTAATTTCTTTCAAAATTATCATAATTTCTAAAGAATTCAATTTTTTAGCTATCAAAACTCTGAAGTGTCATTCCAATACAGTAATTGTGAAATAGACTTCTTTTACATTTTGAGAGTAAAACGAATTATTCTATAGGAAACCTTCCTGTGTTATCAAATAAACCTGTCTTTTTCCATAAGGACTTGTTCAACAAATATACAAAAAAATATTGATAATGAGACCTAAACTTCTCACTCTATTCCAGCTATCCTAGCAGGATTCTGTTGTGGATGTAGACACAACAACAGAAAGCTTTTTGCAGGTTATTTTTTGTTGTTCAAAAAGGGAGCACCACACAGCAAATGAGATCATTCTATTATTCTCCTCATAAAGATAGGAGAAGCTCTGTAATATACACACAATCAAAATCAGTCATTCATTTATTCAAAATTAAGATTGAGCTTCTTGATTCAATTACAGGCAAAAGATTCCTCAGATATAATGCTGCCCTACAAGTGAAAATCAGAAAATCAAAAGCAAAGAAAAGTAGAAGTAACAGTCAGAGGAAAAGAAAAAGAAGAATAGAGAAAAACAACTAAACCAAACTAAAATTAAAAAAAAAAACTTTCATTATAACTCCTGCTTTAAAATGGTGTTGCAAGATATTTTTTCCCTTCAATACTCTCCCAAAGTTAGAGTCTTATTTGTTGTAAATATAAAACTTACACTAGTTTAAAGTCTCAATCCATTACAGAACAATTTACAGAATGAATATTACAAAACATGAAGATCTTTAAATTTGCTTGAGATCTGTGAAGATTCCAATGTTAGACACTTTCTGTGGTAATCAGTGCATAGTCTCACTGAAAAATCTACTACTAAACATAAATATTTCTCAATACTGAATTTACATTATAAATATGATAATGACTATTATCACTAAAAAGTGAGCACACAGAAGAATAGATATTGACATAGGGAAATACTTTATAAAGTCATAGTTACAAAGTGAGCTAGGAACTACTAAACTGCTGAATGTAATGTAATAGAATTACATGTAAGAAAATGACATCTGTTACCTTTGTATCATGCCTCACCACCCAAATATTTTTCTAGATCACCTCTGTGAAAAACTCAGTTTGATCACTCACACAAACCTTTCCAGGCAGTCTGATTCCAAATCTTCTCACCAAAATTTAATGTTTCTTTCAACTTAAAATTCAAGCAAGAAGAGTATTGTTCACTAATTGCCTTAATTTCTGAATTCCACAGACCTAGAAGATGTTCACTCTGGTTTGACACTGCTCTTATTGGCAAGTATAATTTTGGTGAGTATAGTAATCTTTCATTGCTGTTCAAAAATTTATTTTATTTCAACTTGCAATTCATAGAATGCATTTAAAATATGCATCTGTCCCAACAAAGAAACAAGATAGGAACAGGTACATGCATTCTAACAGCTTATATTGTCTCAGGGGCAAAAAACTTGCCCTGAAGGTCAAATCTGACTCATAAGCCACATATTTTACAGGCACGCTTGACAGTTTGCTCTAGTTGACTTGTCTCAAAAGCAAACTTCATAACATTTTATACAAACATTATACAACCTTAAGTTTGAGCTGTAAATCAATAAAAGTTAAACTTGGGGAATCTCTGCAACAGGAAATAGCCTCTTAGTTGAAATTCTACTGTAATTAACATTAGCATTGCTAAATCTTGCCATTTTCTCTAAACAAGTATGGTAATATTTGGATTTGGATTAAAGTCAAAACATGGTAGTTTAGTTACTGCAAGGAATTCGAGCCAAGCAGGTTTGAAAGTAAAATTTAAGCCTTTTATTTTCATTGGTGCATACATAAAACTCAAAATTTGAAAGTTCCTGTGTTAGAATGCCATGGTTTTGCATTTCATGACCACAAATTTAATGAGCAGCCTCCATACAAAACAATGCATTTCTCACAGAAATGCTCAGAATACTAGTTCAGTTATAAATAGTTAAGGCTCAGGTGGCTAATAATTTATCATCCTTTTAAATCAAGCTTCAATATTTCTGGAGACCTACATCATCAGTATAATGAGTTAGCAAAACCAGTATTAGAAATAGCCTGGGTGACCACAGCTGTTTGACATTTGAATGTTTTTCAAAGACATCCTTTGGGTTTGGAAAACAAAACACCACTGCCACCACCACCACGACATGCAAATAGGTCATAGGCTCTTGTTTTCCCTTGTCCCTTACAAAAATATCTTCAGAAAAAGGTATTTGTGCTTACTTTTGCACTACAGGTATTACCAGAATGCAGAACATTTACGTAGTATTCAGACTTTTCTTTCCTCTGGATAGGTACTTAAAGAAGAAAAATATTTAACCTTAATTACTTAAGTAAGCCTTCTGCTGGGACCATGAGCCCCTCTTTATCTTTCACTTTTTTATCAGTAAATACAAAACTCAAAAGATTGAAAAATTTTGGCCCTCTGAATTTTGAAGAATTAACTATTTTGATGTACACACAATACACAGTACTACTTTTCAGCTGTATAAACCTACCCCAAACATTCCAAGCAAATGACAAAGATAAAATATAATTTCAAAACGTGAAAAACTAAAAGCCTCTTTGCCATTGTTAAGTTTTGCCAGAAAACAGGTTCTTAAAGGTATGACTTTCCTGACAAAACTTTCACAAACTTTGTAATTTGGTGTTTCTTTGCTAAAATTGCCTAGCAGTCTAAAATGGCACTGACTCGTAAGTTTTGTAGTACAATATTTAATGTAGAATGCAGACACAATTGCTCTTTAAAGAGCCACTACATATACATGATATCACTTCCCCTATACAAGGAACTAATCAGGAAAATAATACAAATATTCTTTCCCATCTAGGCATAACAGTGCATCAATTCTGAGACAGAGCCAATACAGCAAAGACAGCCTCCCACCACTACATCACCCACATGTCCTGCTCTATTCACAAACAGTAGGTCCAGCAGCACACCTTCCCTAGTTAGGTCCCTCAACAGCTACATCAGGAAGCTCTCTTTCACACACTCTAGGAACCTCTGGAACTGCTCCCTCTCTGCTGTGTTGTATTTCCAGAAGACATCAGGTAAGTTGAAGTTCTCTGTAAGGGCTAACAATCCAGAGACTTCTCCCAGGTGGCTAAAGAGTATTTCATCTCTCTCTTCACCCTGACTAGCCAGTCCATAACACATTACCCATGTTATCTGCCTTGTTGGTCTTCCCCTTGATTCTTATCCATAAACACTCAACCCTGTCATCACCATCATCATTAACTTCAATACAATCAAAACACTCCCTGACATACAGGCCCACACAACCACCTCTCCTCCCTTCTGAAGAGTTTGCAGCCATTGACTGTGGCACTCCAGTGGTGTGAAATATCCCACCATGTTTCAGTGCTGGTCACTATATCATAGTTTTCCTGATGTAACCTAATGGAATTGTAATTCAACTTTGAGACAAAGGAAGAGGTTGCACAGAAAATACTTGCATCCCACAGCACCTCTGTTTACAAATATGGGACTACACCAAGTTCATCAACACTCAGGTCTTTTTGCAGGCAACTTCTGCGAACACTGAAAACTCAGTCTTAAACTCTAAGACTGTAACAGCTATCTGTGAAAATGCCTCTCTGCCCAGGATACAGTAACAGGGAAACTAAATAAAAATGCTATGTTTGTGCAGCAATGAGATATGATATTCCCTGGATCTAAAATTTTCTCAGCTGAGAGGCCTGATCCCTGAAATTTCTAGGGGAAATTAAATGGGTGAGAAGATAGATACACTTTCAGCAAGAAAAGGTCTAACATTTCTGCAGAAGTCTTCCAGACAGAGACTGGAAAGAATGTATCATCTTTATCCATTAAAAAGAAAAAATAAACAAAACCCAAATCTAAACAACCCCGGCTGAATCATCAAGGCCCAGGTGAACAGTAGCAAATGAGCTCCGGGAGCTCCACTTGCTTTTCTGTGCACCAGCTGCAAAATCTGATTAGTTTATTTGGAATCCAGAAAACGTTTGGTCTCTTGGTATCCTGATAGCACTGGTTCCTGATTTTTCATTTGTACTTTTGAGGCTACTGCACACTATTATTCTTTCTTCTCAGCTTCAAATGGTATATCATCAGTAGAAGCAATTTTATAGTTCCTTTACAGGCCCCAGTAATTCTGATGCAGAACATGCTGGCCTGCCTGTAAGACAACTTAATTCCAAAATTTGTTTAAATAATATAATTTTCACTTTCACCTTTATGAGATGCTTTATCTTCAGTGAAATCTTCATAAATACTCCAAATATTCTGTACAACTTATTTAGGTAGCTTTCTTCCAGTTTATATATTCAAAGTCACATTTCACTACTTAGTGCCTGAAAACTTGGCACACTGTAAGTCCAGCAGACAGCTACGAAGAAAATGAACTTTTTCCCAGTTAAAATATTTTTTAAAGTACAAAACTATTAAAATAAATCACATTGTACCTCCATGTTGTGCTGGAGGAACTAGTTGATAACAGTACTTTTGGAGAATGTTTTTGAAAGTGTATCTGTTGTTAGCCAGTTTAAAACTGGTCAAAAAGAAGTTAAAAACTCATCAGGCTCCTCAGTCACCACAGGGAGTTTTTTTAAAAGACTTTTGGACAGAACTATTAAGAGAACTGCCAGGTCAGAGAGAGACAGCCTAGTTCTCTGCTGGAGAGAGTATTAGAAAATCTCTCTGGGAGAGGAGTTCTCAGGGAGGACCTCCACACCTCCATTCCTTCTACTGGCCAAATTCTTCAAAGATTTATTTTATTTAAGAAGGGTCTAAATAATAAAACACTACACTCCTGTATTTAAGTATTGAACTGACTGAAGTTTTGTTCATGAACAGGCTTGCTCTAACTCATTCTTGGATATATTTCAAATATTTGGCATAAATTGCCTTTTAACTAAAATAATGTATCATTCAGAACCAGCAATAGATTTTGGATAATTTCCATTAATCTATTATGCAAAATTTCTGTACTCATCCTGTTATACTGAAAGAGGAACATATCTGTCATACTTTGTAGGTCTGAAGAGAACCATTTAAATTAACCCAAGCACTGTGCACCATTTTTCAGACAGAATAAACACAGACATCTAAAATAATAATAACTGCAAGATGACTGCGCACCATAAATTAGCCAAAAAATTGTATCTGGATTACCACCAAATAAACAAAACAAAACCACAATTCTAACAGTAGGTTATCTTCTTCATAGGAAAAATTCCCAAACCCAAAATGCTTGATTTAAACTATGAAAATCACTCACTCATGTAGCCAGAAGGAAAAGAGAATACTGAGATGTTAAAATTAAATAAATAGCCATATAAAGTAAAAATGTTAACCTAAAAAAATAGACAATAAAAAGAAAAAAATACCTAGTTTTTTATTTCAATAGAAGAAAATGCACTAAAAAAGAATGTAGTAAATAAAAGAGTAGGTGTAAGAACATATGAAATAATTTAATCACTACAAAGCAGAATGAAGCATCTCCTTCTTTTAAGAACCATGCTTATCAGGAGGCTGTTTTGTGGAGGAGAAAGAGCCATTTGAAGCTAGGAAATGATGGATAGCAATGACCTTTCTATCTGTAAAACATGGGCATATTTTAGGCATTTAATCTGGAGAATTGGGTTATTATTAATTAATTATTCATGACAATTTGAATATATGGTAGATGTTTTTTGTTTTCTTAAATATCACATGGCTAAGGTCCTGCTTAAGAACTGGAAAGGAGATTAAATCCTCACAAGTAAATAGTGCTCAAGGCTGGCATTTTCTTCTCCCCTAAACATTTATTTCCCTACGTAACAGCACACATTGATAATAACCTAGTACCATCTGTAAAAATTCTGCCTAAATATCTGTTTTTCTCAAATCTTTCTCAAAGAACAAAGCAAGACATTGCAGTAACAAGAAGCAGCAAATACTCCAACAGCTTAATTCCTATAGCCACAGTTTGCTCTGTTCCATGTTTTAACATTCACTCTTCCTCTCTTTCCAAAGGAGAGTGATAAAAGAAGCCAAACATCTCCATTACAAGTCACCAGATCATAAAATTAAAATAAGCAGGTGTGTGCAGATATTTTAAATGTGGTGCTGAAGAATTAGGAAATGTAACTGGAGCTGTTCTAAGACTAAGCTCTTTTGAAAAGCAGAACCTTCATAGCCTGAAATAAAAAACAATGTGTGTGTCTATGAAGGGAAAGGAACAGCTCTCAACATTGCCTTGACGAATACCTCAGTTGAAAGATAGAGGTTATCCCAGTTTGAGGCAAATGCTATGGAAAAGTGACACTTCCTTCCTCATATTCTAAAACTGAAAGATATGGATAGTAATGGCCACCTTGTGAAGAGTAAAGTCAACTTAACACCTAAAAACACCAAATATTTGGAAGTCCTTCCTGATCTCAATTATGCTCTTTAAAAAATATATATTTTGTTTCTAATATAAGTGAACTCCCAAGCATTTTATCTAGTTTTCCCGTTGCTACAGTTAAAGAGTTGTTGTCTCACCAAATTTCTGTTCATTGTGGTATCATACTCTTTAAGAATCAGGCAAGCCCCTCTTTGCCTCCTTTGTTAATACTAAACAGATTGAATTCCAAGCGTTTTTCCACAATAAGGCATGTTTTCAACTACTCTAGTCATTCCTGAGATATTTGTGGTTCTCCACTAACTCTCCAGTTGAATGCAGTATTCCAGTAACAGGTAATGCAAGTGCATTAACAATTAATACAAAAAGGTAATACAACTGGTTTGTTCTTATTTAACTCTTCCCCATTTATATGTCAGTATACACATCAACTTTTTGGCTCAAGCTTTCTTCAAATTTAGTTCTGTGGTTGAAGTTTCCCCTAGGATCACCCATTTACCTGGGATATTACGAATGTTTTCCTTCTGGAGGAGAAGATCCAAAGGAGGCGGGGAAAGGGCTAATCTGTGTGAAACCTTATCATCTGGAGATTAAACAAAGGGATCTTAAGAAAAGTACTGCAAGGTCAGTGAAAGGTGACCTGAAAATGTGTCACTGTGGAAAACAGGGGCAGAATTTCAGTTTATTGATGTTGCCTAGTAAACTGAGTTCACAAGTGCAAACGAGAAATCATGCATAATGAAGTCATTACAGAGTCGCTAACACTGGACTTCATTGTTGGTGTGCCAATAAAACTTACGGATTAATCAACTTCCACATCACAGCAGGATAAAACAGCTGCAAACAGAGAAACCCTTACAAATTAAATGCTGGAAACATTTATAAACTGAAAACTAATCCTAATACAAATGGAGTATGTATCAACTGTGGGGGTGGAAATCAATCTGTATGAGAAAAAAAGAAACTAAAATTATTTGGACAGCAGTGAATGGTTGCTAATACTTAAGATGAAGTATGTCCTGCCTAAAAGAATTTAAAGAAACAGTTTTTAAATGGACTGTAATGTTCGAAACACTGTATATTTTTAACCTTAAGCTTCTCTCAATATGCAGTATTCTGCAAACTATTGGGCTAACAGATGTGGTTGAATCACAGCCATTTTTAGCTATGATACTTGTTATTTAGGATGAAATACCTAAGTAATTTTTGTCAGAAACAAGCTTCTCTTTGCTCTGATTGTTCTATTTTTCTGACTTTAGTTACTAGGTAGATGAAGTTGCAAAATTTCTACAAACTACTTATAATTGAGCTAAACACTGTTTCTCAATGTTGTTTTTTTACAGTAGAATAGGCTTCTCTACTAATAGCTACAGACCCATAAAACAAGAATAAGAAGCTTTAATAATTTTTTTTCTTTCATCTAGAAGACTTTAACATTACAGGTTAAAAAAAAAAAAAAGATTTTGAAAAAAATGAGGATCACATCATAGCAGTTACTCAAACATGTCCCATAATAAAGCAGCTGCTACACAAAACTCAATTATTACAGCTAGAATTTAGAAACTTCCAGCTTTCATGTAAAGTTGCTCTTCACAAAGTCAAACTACTGGTGAGCACAGAAGGACCATAGTTATGCACACTAAGGCAATAAGTGATACTTCCAAATTTTCCCCTTGCCCTATTTCCTATCAATTTCTTAATTTGGCAGCAGATAACACTCCCATCATAGAGATATGTAACTGTATATAACTGTCAAGGCACTTTACCAGGGACTTGTGCAACCTGCTGCAATGTCTAATACACATTTTTTAAAAAATTAAAAGCATCTTTCCTCTCTCATTCCCACAGTGCAGCCACTACAGTGTGGCTTTACAGTGAAGAGATCAGAAGTACAGCATCACTCTAATGTACTTGGATCTGTCCTCCACAGCACACACATGCTCCTAACTGCTACGAAATAAATCTGTTTTCCCATGGGTCTGGGAATAAGGAAGTGGAAATGTGAATGAGGCCATTCCACACACACCTTCACATGTCCTCAACACAAGAATGAAGCACATGCTTGTTCTGGGACAGTTAGGTCTACAGTTTCCTGTAAGATATAGATATCCAATACATTAAATGTATAACTATTTATTTTAATTCATTATTCAGGAGAAAGGATTAACTATGATTTTAAAAGAATGATAACACAAAGATCAAGAGAAGTAATTTATATAGATATGATTAAAAAAACCCCAAAACACAAACCCAGAAACAAACAAAAAAAACCCAAACCCAATCCTAGAGAGAAACAGATCACTCCAAGAAAATCACTAGTTATTAGAACAGCAGGTTCAGAAATATGAATTTACTGCACTGTCTACAGTATAGTACATGTACAGTGTAAAGACAGACTGATAAAGAAGTGTGTGGTCAGACAACTATTTCAGAGCTGGAGCACCACTCAGCATTTGGTCCATTTGCTTTCTGAATACGCCCTATAATTAGAGAAGTTTCTCATGCTGCCCCACCCTTGAGCAACTAAGATTCAAGTGTTCACATAATTTTAAAGCAGTATTAGCCCTGGCAGCAGAAAGGAATATTTTTGCCTCAGAAGGGTGCAGTTGTGGACAGTGTATGATCTTGAAGAAAAATGGGAATAATCTCGCATGCATAGCTTTTTATATTTTAAAGCACTGAAGACATACAGTAAGAATGTGAACTTGTGAAAACTCATTTGAAAACATTTCCATAGCATAGGTCTAAAACATCGCCTTACAGCATTCTTCTAGTTTTGAAAGGAGTAACTACTTTAAGATTCAACACTCTTCATAAACTTATACCTGACCAGTACTCAGCCCATTTTGAAGCAACTGCTTTCAGCATAATTCACTCTGCCACTTAAATGTATAACCTGAGAAATTAAGGGTGATGACACCCAGCACACTTGAATACTTCAATTGATGTGCCTATTAAATATACAGATCCCATTATGAATGGGAAGAACTTAACATTAAGGCTTTAAAATGTAGATGTTACAGAGGTCTGTATTATACTGTACTACTTAAATCACACATTTCTTTAAGCTCATTGCTTACTTTAAGCTCATTGCTTACGCATGCTGACAGGAGTCATTCTGGGAAATGAAATCAGTATACATGCATTAGAGTTGCAATACAATTGCATTTGACACACATTTAACTGAGACAAAAGGCAGTATCCCGTTACGCAGTCAAAGCAAGCCTAAAATGGCACAACCAGTTCTGCAAATACTTACTTCTGATGAGGTCACCATCAGTGCGATTTCCCCAGGCAGACTGGTCTTGTATCTCTGGTTGTATACTTTGGTTACTGGAAGGCTGTTTTATGTTTTTATCTCCTGCCACAGTATTCTCTTGGCCAGTGTTTTCTAAGTCAAAAGAAATTTTAAGATATTAGTTTCTGTGGTATTTTTTCCTCTATGTGAACAAAACTCATCTTCAAAACTTAAAAACAGGAGAGCATAAAAAACAACTTGTCTTAGCAGCTCATTTAGTTTTCTTAAAAATAATCCCTAATAAAGTTGGTTTCCAATTTGTTTTCTTATCAGTATCAAAATAGTTCTCTTTTAAGAAAATCTTTCAGTAATACTGTGTTTAATCAGGCAAAGCAGCTTTTGTAAAAACAAATTCCATGAAATTTTCAAATAAAAAATTTAATCTTTGTCAGAAAACCCTAACAAGATGTTTTGCCAAAGTACATGTTACATGTGGCTCTGGCATATAAAAGCCACAAAAATTCCACAAAAGTCTGTTTTGTATTATTTAAAATTGAACATATAATTAAAGAGAAATACTGTTGAAACTTCAAAACTGATTAATATGGAAATTTACTACAATACATTCACCTATTTTTTATTGAAAAACATAATCCTTTAGGCTCCATTCCTGAATAAAAATCAACATTTAGCCTATGATGAAAGAAAACTTAATTTTTCTTTCCAAGTATATACAAGATGCAGTGAGATTTCCACGGTAAGGTTATTTACAGGATTCTTAAACTTATTTCACAAGATTGGGTTTTTTTGATGATTTTTTTTGCCAGTTAACACATCCAGACCTGCATTTTCTCAAATAAATCTAAGTGAGAGCTTTCATTTTCACTGTCTTAAGATTTTAATAGTCGAATTCACACACACAAGTATTTATGTTCTTGATTGCTACAGCTTTTTCCTACTGGCATTCAAGGAAACTTTTCCAAGTCTGGAATTACTTTTTTCATTATTCTCAGTGACAGATTATCAGTTTATATTACTTACTCTAGGGATCTGTAAAACATTAAATATTTTCAGGCTCCATTTTTAGTGTGTTTTGGGTTTTTTTTAGTACACTTACAATATTTAATATTTGCAGTAAAACTAAGTGAGCAACAGTCGAAAAATCTGTTAGCTCTATAAACCACTTATCATGATGTAACAATGCTACATGGTTTAGTAAAGTAATGGTTCCAGTCTAGAGAGACAGAAAAATCACGTACTGCTAGTGCGACACAGTAAGGTTAGTTTCTTTATGTAACCAACAGCAGTTTGATTTTAAATTCTAACTTTCCACTTTTGTTATCCACCCTATTAAACTGAGGCACTGAACATCACTCAAAATAATATATGCCATATCGTACGTACAGTAGCATGTCCCTTCAAGCACTGCTGCTTCCCTTCTATCAATTTCCACCTCTGCAATGTCTGACCTAGCTACCTCCATGGTACTTCTCTCTCAGCCCTCACTCCTGTCAGCACTTCTTCAATAACTTGTCAATATTTCCTCAAGCCCACCTGAAATGACAACCATTTCACTGTGAGTGGTTTAAAGTTGCTGAAGTGACTGGGAAGATGTCTATTGATGACTTCTTGCCCTGATGACTTAATTTTACTTAGATACCCATCCTATCAAAAAAAAACCACAGACAGAAATTATTTATCACTGATAGCTATCAGATACAAATCCTACTGTCTTGAAGTATGATAGTTTACCTGTGCAATCAGGCATTAGGTGCAAATGTGTTTCAAAAGTGTGTGAAAAGTGCCCTGAAATGGACTAAACAAAAATAAGTCGCATCGGGGAGAGAGCTAGCATAAAAGCACTCTGCTTTCCGCATGGAGTTAGTTCAAATGACCTATTTTAAAACATTTTTCTTCTAAATTATCACAGTAACAACACCAAGATTACAAGATCTATCCAGTAGCAACAGTACAAAAATGCAGAGCTACTGTATACAATTTTCTTGTATATGGTATGACTTTGCAGAGCCCTGTTATCTCATGTAGTAAACAATGAATAACTCTAAAGAAACACTAATGTTAATGAGACCCTAATGTTCTAAATTAGATTTTTATCTAAGAAACCTGAAGAAGTGCAAAAGACATGTAATCACCATTATTCATAAGAATTTAGATTTCGTTCTGGGATTATTTTCAGTTCAGTCTATTTTTCTGCCTTTTTTTTTCTTTTTGTAGGTTCCATGTGTATTTTCCATGTTTATTATTCCAGCTGGCTATGGCAAACAGGCAGTCAAAGCCATGTAAGATATACTAACAGTTAACAAGAAGAGGCACTATTTAAAAAAAAACGTTACAATTGAACACCAAACAATTTTTTTAAGTTTACAACAATGAACACTAATTATCTGTTCTTTGATCTATTTGAATTCACAGGAAGACCCTCCCATGAATGTGCATAACAGTGACCCACACCATTAAATATATATTTGGTATCATACTTTACATTCCAAAATTACCTGCAGCTAATCTCCTGTCAGATGCTGTTCTGTGGGTATGGTGGACTGACCCTAGACAGCAGCTAAGGACTACATGGCAAATACTTCCCAAACCAGCTCCCAACAAGGAGAGGAGAGAACAGAAAGAGCATTGAGTGTGGAAACTTGTGGGCTGAGATCTAGTTTAGTAAGTGACAGATAAAGGAATTAAAACAAGTGATGCAAAGGCAATTGCTTTTCACTTCCCACACACACAGACTGGTGACCAAGCTAGTCTTTAAGCAATGGCAATTTGCTCCAGAACCTCCTTAGTTACTATTCCTAAGCATGACATTATATGGCATGGAGTATCCCTCTGGTCACCCTGCACCTGCTGCCTGGGCTGAGTCCACTCCCAAGGCCCTGTGCACCACCAGCCCACTCACTGGGAAGGTGGGGTGTGAAAAAACAAAACCTTGATGATGTGCAAGTGCTGCTCAGCAATAGCTAAACCACTTATTTTAGTCACAGTTCCCAAACACAGCACCACAGATGCTAATATGAATAAAATTAACTCCAACCCAGGCAGACTTTAGTACAATGGGCCTTTAGAAAAAGTAGACCTGAATCTATGTTTATTCAAAATTCTCTCAGACAGCTTCTGAAGCATCAGAACATTGAAAACAGGCAAACACTGATGCCCTGATTAATTGATCTTCTTTTTACTGAACATGCACCAGGTCTCAGTTTTGGTACAAATTAATTTATTGATTACCCCCTTATAATAAACAGCTGATGCCCATTACATTTTTTTTAAATTATTCTAGAGATGCATACTAATAACAAGCAATCACACATGAAAACAGTCTCAGTAACACTCCTGTGTTTTGTTGATGCCATTATTTTCATGTTAGGTGCATATGAATAGGGTTAAAAGTAGTTTATGAAACATACCATATCTATGAGCCCAGCAGGAACTGACACAAAGACATTAATCTTCTCTGATACGCCACTCTTGTGACAGAACAGCTTTAATAAAGTCCACAGCTGGCACAAGTATTAATGGCTGGATCTGGCCACAGGCAGGCATGGCTTTTCTTACTGTATCTTCAAATAAATTTATAGCACTTCTCTGTTTTTATCAAGCTTAACCTTAAGATTTTTTGTGTCGTAATTCCTTAGTATTTTAGCTTCTCCTTCCTTTAATACTCCTTACACTCTCATGTGACTAACCCCCAAAGCTGACAGCCAAGAAGAAAAAATGCTCTTCCTAGCAGTTCAAATAATGGAAAGAAAAGACTCACATTCTGAGTCTTGGAGTACTGAGGTAGAAATCCAATCTGTCTTCAAAACCACAGTGAATTACTCTAGGTCATGTCACAAAAGCAACGTAATCTTCTTACCTACCAGGGTTCAGCCCCTAAATCAGTGGCCTTTGTGACTATACCCCTCTGCTAAACTAACAACAGTCCTCAGTATGAAGACCTCCTTAGTCAAAAGCCCAGCAAGAGTGACACCCACCCTGTGATTTTTCCTGAAGGTAAGCATGGGCACAAACTCCACTTGTGTACGATGACTAATGCAAGTTTAAGGTTTTAATAAGGCATAGATACAACATGCTGGCAAAGTACAGAATTGAAATGGTTAACAACCCGAATCATATGTATGTAACAGACAACTGCAATTTTAATCACATATCCAAATGAATGTTTCATGAAAAAAGTAAACAGTGACCTTCTGTTTCTTTGTCATTTGGAATGATTGAAATATATATTATACATATATATTATATAGAGAGAGTATATAGTATATCTTTATTATAATTTTGTAGTATTTATTTCAATAATTACATAGCAATATATGTATTTCGTAGAATCTAAACTTGTTTGCCAAGAATTATCCAGAAAGACTTATATATAGGCAAGAAGTATATACAAGACAATCTCTCCAGACCCCTCTCACTCTGTCTTCAATACCTTTACAAAGCCATTGGAAAATAGATCAAACTATTCCTGACAATTTCTCAGAACTTCCCAATGAATTATTGCTCTTCAAAGTTACACTTATTCTACCTTTATGATAGTGTAGAACATATTGAATGGATGTCAAATTAATACACACAATGGTGAGAAAATACAAAAACATAGGTAATGGATACTCATTTGCAAGACAAACCTCAAAGAACTCAAGTCTTTGACAAATAAACAGCCTTTATTCTTCAAGTGCTTGTCCATTTGCAGGTTCACTCTCCAGCTGCCCCCACACATACAGCTATGCACTTTGAATTTACACAGAAATAGATATCAGTGTGTTCAAATGTGGCAAAATACCTTAATGCATCAGTAACTATGTAATATTCAATCTCTGAACATGGAGAAAAGGTAGAAATAATAGCATACAATAAGTGGGTTGTAAATCCTCAGAATATGATTGGTAGCTGACTTCTATTAATTTCATGACATATAAGACTAAATACTGACATGGCCACCTCTTCCAAGCATGTGAACTGTAAAAATACTTGATTAGGAACGTAACAAACTGGACTTAAGTAACAGGTTTAGAGGTTGTGAATTGAATTGCAGAAACATTCAGGTTGGAAAAGACCCTCTGGATCACCAAGTCCATCCAATAACCCTACTCTACAAGGTTCTCCCCTAAACCATATCCCCAGGCACCACATCCAAATGACCTTTAAACACATGCAGGGTTGGCAACCCAACCACCTCCCTAGACAGACCATTCCAATGTCTGACCATTCTTTGTATAAAAAAAAAAAATTGCCTAATGGCCAGTTTAAGCCTACCCAGTCGCCGCTTGTGGTTGTTCCCTCCTGTTCTATCACTAATTACCTGTGAGAAGAGACTGGCACCAACCTCTCCATGATGTCCTTTCAGGTAGCTGCAGACAGCTCCAGCTCACTCAGTCGCTCTTCATAAGATTTATCCTCCAGGCTCTTCATTGGCTGTTGCTCTCCTCTGCACTTGCTCCAGCACCTCCACGTCTCTCTTGTAAAGAGGTGCCCAAAACTGAACACAGTACTTGAGGTGTGTCCTCACCAGCACCAAGTACAAGGGGACAGTCACCTCCCTACTCCTGCTGGACACAGCATT
The DNA here is from genome assembly GCA_013396835.1 of Psilopogon haemacephalus. Lineage (NCBI taxonomy): Eukaryota > Metazoa > Chordata > Aves > Piciformes > Megalaimidae > Psilopogon > Psilopogon haemacephalus. Next base: position 69,730 of record VWZI01002430.1, on the reverse strand, counting down.
TCTAATACAAGCCAGGATGCTGTTGGCTTTCTTGGCCACCTGGGCATACTGCTTGCTCATATTGTCAGCTGCTTGTTGATTAGAACTGCAAGGTCTGTTTCTGCTAGACAGCTTTCCAACCAATCTTCCCCAAGCCTGTAGAGTTGCTTGGAGTTGTTATGATGCAAGTGTAAGACCTGGCACTTAGCCTTGTTGAAGCTCATCCTGTTAATGCTGGCCCAACCATCCAATCTATCCAAGTCCCTCTGCAGAGCCTCCCTACCCTCATGCAGATGATGACAGGGACACTGTGGATACAAAATGAGTTTAAAATCCTGTTGCTGCCATAATAGAAGGCTTTGCTGCTCTGACACATTCACTTTCTTTTCACCAACTATGTGATGGACTGCACCAGATAACAAGTAAAGCAAAGGCTTCTGGAAAACTAAGTGCATAGCTTCCATCAAGGAGAGAGGGACAAGCAGAATGGGCTGGCACAGTAGAGTCATTGTGACCTCCAAAAATGCAGCAATTTTTAAGACAGGAGGAATGAGGGAAGCTCACTTAGATACCTAAATTTGAACCAGCTGCTGAAATGCAAACACAAATCCTCAGAATGCCAGGGGTATCTCTAAACAAGTAGATGCAAATTTAAACACACATGTGAAAAGCTCAAGTATCCCAAACAGGATTTTGGCCCTCAAAGCAAAGAGAAATAAAATAAAAAAAATTAAAAAAAAAAGAAAAGAAAAGAAACCCAAAGAAACCCCAAACAAAACAACAAAAAACAAAAAAACCCAGACATCAACAAAAAAAACCGCACCACCACAGCAAAAACCCAAAACACCCTGAACACAAAAGGAGATCTATGAGGAACAAGACAACTCGAGGAATACTTCCAAAAGAAAAGACAAAAAAACAATTCTGTTTCAAGCCTACAGTAGTTGTGAGGGACTGAAAAACATGTGGCAAATACTGCACTTCTAATGCTTCCTTTCTTCATTGATACACTTACTGGCAAGGAACCACTGAGGATGTTACTTCCTACCAAAACTTTCACTGTTCACAACAGTAACACAGAGGAACCACGACAATAAAAGGTTTCACAATGCAACCAGTAACACTATCACACATCAACTACTTCATAAAATGATTAAAACTTTTAGGCATTTCACATAAAACGTAATTTCAGATGTGCTATTCATGCAACAAAATTTCTATTCCAGTTCATTATTAGCTTGAAACAATCTCATTTAATTAATGACTGGTTGTACAATCTAGTTAACATTGACAATCCACAAATTATTCCACTTAGAGGTATGGTTGTTTGAAAATGAAAATAACTGATTTGGTTTTATTTCATTTCAGTGGCTCTCACTTAAATGACTCAGCACAACTTTCTGTGGCCTCAAAAATGTCACTGTAAAAATCAGTCCTTAAAATTAGAGCAATCTAACTTTTTGGAAAGCTCTTGCACAGAATTTTCCAGGTGCAAATTATAGAACAAATATGAATGTACTACATGTTTGACAGCCCTGGACAAATTTCAGTCATAATAAATTGAAAATTAATAGCAATATTCAGATAGGTATTCTACATTTAAAAGATCAAACACATAAGTGAAAGCTTGTTTTCACAATCACATTGTCACGTGATCAGTTACAAATTTATGTCATTCATCCAACAATGTTTCACATATGTACAAAACTAGCTTCATGTTAGATGCTGAGCAATTCTCAGTGGCTATGGCTCCACTAGCAACAACATGAGCCAGTAAGAGTGAAAAGGATTGATTTTAAGGACACACTCCATAATATACATTTTACAGGGTGCTCCTGTACTTTGGACTAGCTCTCAGATTTAATCTCAAAAACTGAAGGCTTATTAGTGGCTGGAGTGAATTATGTACATTCCTGCGGTGCATCTTTCAAATTATTATGTCCAAAAGGAAATCAGTCCAGGTCACTCCCTTGGATTATTCCATAATGTAAACCAAAAGCAGGGGAGAATTGGAGATTCACTTAAAAACTGCATTGCTGATTCAAATGAAAACACTAGCATAACACATTTAAACTCATTAGTCAAAAGTGAGTGTTTAAAACAAAGAGAAGTTTAACTTCTGAGGGCCTGAAATTGAATTTTAGAAAAATCATTCTCGTATAAATTTAGCTCATGAGATGGAACAAAAGTATTTCAAACTTGATGCAAGGCCTTTACAGTCAACTGTATGAAATACGAGTCTATCACAACCATGTGGACATGACTCACTTTACTGAAACAGTATGCATGTGAAACTGAAAGCAGAAGTATATTTTTATGACAAACTTAGGCGCTTATGAACATTTTGGGTATATTAATCAGTAACATTCAATAAACAAGCACTGACAGTGACAAAACAAATTAACACAGATATCATCAACTCTTGTCAGATTGTGAGTGGGACACAGATATAAAGGAAGCACTTTGTAAGTCTGAGCAATCTGAGTGCACTGGTTAACCGTTAAAATAAAAAACCCATTACTCATAACAGTGAGGCACTCCTGGTGAAATGTAGTTATTATGATGATAGTAATCAGTGCTGTCTCAACAACGTCCAAGCATTCCCTGCAGTAAGTTTTCTGTCACCCAATGTTCCTCTACTGTTCCTCCTCATGAAAACATTTAAGCAAAGAAAATATGAAGACGTTTGAATCACACTCTTGAAAAGGGGGACATGTTTTTTGTACTCTTCTGAAGTATTAGTTGACGAAGATAATTTCTTCAGACACTAAATCAGAACCACATCTCCATCCAGCAACAGTAATGTGATTTGCATCAGAGAATGGTCACTCACAGAACTTGTCCCTTAATACTAGACTTCTCCATCCTCCTCACCTACCACATTAAAAAAAAAAAATCTACTGGATTTCCATTATCTAAAGTTATTACAAAGCTCTTATACCTGAAAGCACAATTTCGAGAATAGTCTTCTCAACAACAGTTGGGTTTTATTATTATTACTATTAGTTTATTACTTTGTAAATTGAGAAGGCTGAATATTATTCATTTTTTTCTAGTTTACATTCAGTTACCAACAGGCAAAGGTAAAAGCATTCCAAATACTTCATGGTTGACAGTTCATTTTCTAAAACGTGCTTTGACTCTCTAAATGTAGTTCCTTGTTCACTGAAATTCTTTCATGTATTCCATGGTATATTCAAATGCAGAGGATTTAATGAAAAAGAGAAGTTTATAAAAAGGCTTTACACATAGTCTAGGCAATAATCATTGCCTCTCGATGAGCTCTAACATATGAAACATTTTCCTTAAAGCACAAAGGCTAATGGTCAATAATTGTAACATTCCATGCTTAGAGTCATTATTTTGGTACTGATTGGTGAAGAAAACACTTGATCACAGCAAAGGTTAAAGTGGTCTGAGTTAGAGATGACACTATTCACTGACTACATTACACAGCACACAGGTAGAATTAGTCATAATCTGATTCAGAGGCCTATGGAGCTACAGAAGACAGATGGCATGACCAGGATCTTGAACAAGAATGCTAGAGTAGACCTACATTTTTGAGACTAGACGTTTGCTGAAATCAGCTTAAAACTTTCATCCTCTAGTCTGTATTTTAGAGCAGCCTATATCAGTTGATATAGAATAAATATAGAAAGCATATTAAAATACGCTGTTACTAATAAAAAATCCTTTCTCACTAGAATGCATTTAATGCTTTATTATATATACAACATAAGCCATTTTTCTCTGATTAAGGAATCTTTATTTCCATGTAGACAGACATTTCCCTGTAAATGAAGTCAGCACAAATGAGATGATTCTAAGTAGTGATTATTTTAAATTATTGATTTTTTTTCTGAATATCTCTAGTCTATTTCCAGAAATAATATGAATTCAACCAAAACTTTAGAAATTTCCACCAAATACTAAAAAAGTCAGTATACTTCAGGATGTCCTGGGCATAGTGTAGAAAGAGCAGAGGGTGTAGAAAGTTCCAGGCATGTATCTTAGCTCTTCAGTCCTGGAATATCTGGACTACCTTGCCCTGTAACCACACACTGCAAAACTGACAACAGAAATGCTGGAATATAGACTGGAAATGTTATGAACTCACCTCTTCCTCTTTCCACCCCCATTTCCCCAACAGACTTAGGCTAGAAAAAAATCAACAAATATCCTCAGTTATCCTTAAATCTAAGTTCATTAGAGTAAAAATCATATATTTGAATACTGAATACTGTAAAATAATAGCCTTGGCTTTCTGTGAGCTATACATATGCTAAAACTGAGCATGTGTTTTGAAACGCTGGGCCAGTGAGCAAGCCTGAATCAACACATTACACTTGTTTGTACCTTACTGATCCCTAATAAAGTAACTTTAAAATCCTCCATCTCAATAGCTATAAGTTGTAACTGTGTCATTCAGATTTTCTGCAAAGAACCTGTCCATGGACAGACGAGTGTTTATTTACTTACTTCTCATAAAAAGAACATATATTGAAAATGTTAGAAAATGGAAGGATGTCAAACTTTATTACATACTGCAAATTTAGTGTAAAGTGTCAATGCAATAACAAGACCACTTTCCAGACAAATTAGTTTATTGACTTGAAACTTCTGTAACTTTGATGTATGGCCTACATGCAGAATTTAAACAGTATGGCCACTTGATCACATGATGGATAAAAACAACATAAAATAAACAAGTATCACAGATACTAGTGCTTCTGGCAAAAACATGATTTTAGCAGTTCAGTCCTGCATTACTTGATCTTCTGTATCTAATCTTTTATAATTATTTTACTGTTTAAAAGTTATGAGTCATCCTCTAGGACAGAAAAATCCAACCCAACAATAAGAAAAGTGTAAGCCAATTTCATGTCTCCCTGCCAGCACAGCTTTTACTTAGTTACAGATACTTTCTGATTTCTCAAATGAATCTTCAACTTTGATTTTACACAGCTATTGATTTTCCAAGTTACAATACCAAGACTGAATCTTTAATCTGCAGCTGCACAACTGTTACCAGGCTCTGCTCCAGTTAATCAGTTATGAATAAAGTTATACTTTCTGAACAAGCTTATTTGTCTGTTCTTCAGAGACTTTGAGACTTTTAAAATTTCTGTCAGAATTCTGGAAAACAAAGCTGTAGCTGTAAACACAACAACAAAGTCTCTTCTTCACATGTGAGGACTCAAGAGGCAAACATACTTCCCTGTTTTGAGGATAAGTTGCAACACACCTTGTCAAACTTCCCGACATGCAGGTGATCAGGATATAAGTGTATTTTGTGAAAATGGATGCAAGACATAACTTAATTAATTTATCTTCAAAATTAATGCCTTTTTAAACAACATTTTGAATATCTGACACAAAACAAGTTAATACTCCCAGAAACTGGTCTTAGCTGCAGCATTGCAGAGGAAAAAAAGCGAAGTGATCTCCAAACTGAACAACAGTTTTGCTCCTGAATCGACCTGTCTCAATTTACTACAAACCCTGGAAAGAAGCTTTACAGGGAAGAGCTCCTAAACACAACGCTAAGAAACAAGAAAGTGATTTTAAAGGAGCAGCATTTGCCTCTGAATCACTGCAGTTTTTGAAGTACTAAGAAAGGGTGCTTACATGGGTGCATCATTTTTTATTTTATATATATGTGTATTTTATATATATATACAGAGAGAGAGAGAAAGAGAGAGGCATTTCTGGTTAAAACAATAAAGAGTTGGAAGTGAAAGTGTTACAGAACTATACCAAAGAGGGACGTCGGGGGTGGGGGGGGAAGGGAAGAGAAAAGAGGGTTTTAAACCCACTAAACAAATCAGTAAATGTACCATTCAAATAAAGGGCGCAACAATTACAGAGAAACTTTAAAGCAACTTACCTCGAGGGGGAGAGATCAAAGAGCTGCTTTCAGTCGGAGCTTGCTCTGGCCCTTCAGGCCCCGGAGGAAGAGGTTCCCTCACTTGGGACATCTGCCAGCTCTCTCTCTGAGTAATGAAGAGCCTGCACCCCCTCCAACAAAACTAACACGCGACCCTGAAGGAACAAGCAAATGAAAGGGCTCGTTAATGTATTTTATGCAAAAAAGCGCACGGCTTGGGGGCTAGGGACTGGGGAGGGACAGGAATGAAGCGGCGGCAACTTTGCAGCTCGGCGGCGGGCGAGCACCCGCGGGGCCGGGGGGGGGCGGCGGCTGCCGCGGGGGGGGGGGGGGCGGCAGCTGTG
>VWZI01002430.1:28941-63404 GCA_013396835.1 Psilopogon haemacephalus | reverse complement strand
CCCCACGGCGGAACCCGCCGGCAGAGCGGCGCGCCCCAGCCCCGCATTTCCTCTCGCTCAGCCGCGGCACCCGGCCCTCCTCCGCTCCCCAGACGCGGGAACATCCGCGCTGCAGCCTCCCGGGCTTCCCCGGCGGCCTCCGCCTTTCTTGCTGCGCGTCTGCACGCTGTCCGCCCCGCGCCCGTGGACCTTTCCCTTGGGCAGGGGCTCGCACGACCTGTCACTCACACTCGCTGTCCCCCTGCCGCTTACAGTCACTCCTTCTCCATCATTTCCGGACAATGAAACATCCCGCTCCGGCTGGCGGCGGTCGCGGCTCGGGGCGGCGGTTGTACAGGTCCTGCAGCCCGCCAGCAACGGGCCCGCGGGCTGGGCTGGGCTGCGCGGGGCCGGGGAAGGGGGGGGCAGCGGGACGCCTCGGTGCCCCCCGCCCCCAAGCGGGCCTCCTGCCACGGAAATTCCCCTAGGAGGTTGAAACCCGTCAAGAAGAAACACGGTAGAAGGGAAAAAAAATATAAAGCAGCTTTGAAAGAGAGGCTTTCATGCCTGGACAAGGTTTGCAGCTGTAGCCCTTGGCGGCGGCGCAGGGGCACTTTTAGTGGTGCAGCGACTGGCTCAGAAGTTGTGCACTGCGGTTATTGTTTGCCTTCAACCAGTTGCGCCTCAGGAGCGGGATAGGCAGGCACGTGGAACGGCGTAGGCCTCCACGCCTGCCCTCCCGGTCTTTCCACTTCGCTCCAAGATCAGTTCTTAACATAACCAAACCTTCTCATGTAACTTACCTGATAAGAGACAGACACGTCCATAAAAATTATTTTAAAGCAGGGATACAAAAGTATTCTAAGGAACACGAAAGACAGAAGAAACATTTCTCAAAAGTAAAACCCTAGAATGCAAGCTACTTCCTCTGCTATCATCTGTAAAGCAGTGTTACCCTGTGCTTTCTCTATATAGCTATATAGGAAATACATCTCTTTTCCATGCCACAAGCTGATTTGATCATCAGCTTCACACTGTTCTGGCCCACACCATGGAGTACTGGCGTTACTGCTCATGTGTGTGCTGGTGTCCATAAATTACTTGCTTTACCTTGCTTATGCTTAGGATATCACCGTTCTCTACCAAACTGTGCCATTGTTTAAACTGTTTAATCCTTAAAACCTATAAGAATATTTTTTATTTTATTGTGGTTTCTTAAATATACTTTACTAATCTGTCTCATTACAGTGTACAGCCAAGTACATTGGAGGGAAATGAGTACAAAGATAAAATAGCTGTTAAAAGTTATCTTCATCTTAATATAAAAGATTATAACTGGTGGATCTTTATTTTGATATCGTGTTAAGGAATATGCTCGGTTATTAAAAGGTCACTTCATAAAGTTCAGCATTTCCGTGCAGTGTTTGCAAACTATCCAGGACAGTGTGGAATCACCTGAGTAAGAGCCAGTTCAGTCTAAAATTCCATGCATTTCAGGGCCTCCTCTTATTTCAGGAGACATGAATAATTTTGCATCACTGTATAGCTTTATTATTGGTCATTACCACTGCAAAAGAGAACAGTATGGTGAAAGGTGCATATATTTTCCTCTGAGAAATATAATAATTTTAAGCTATTTCAGTAACCTAAGAAGATGTCCTTTGGTAGTTTGGTACTTTAAACTTTTTCATTAAAAAAAAAAAAAGTGTTATGTGGGGAAGAAGCTATGTAAAAAATCCGTTTTGGGCACACAAAATTATTGTTGTACTGCATACTGCATAATAATAATAATAATAATAGTCTCAATATCTATACTTTCAATCTATGGAAAACATTGCAAAACTTTTCCAGAGTTCCTTTCCACCCTGCTGTCCTGGGGGCAGAGAGATTGAGACAGAAGGTAGAATGACTTACCTCAAACTCCCAAGTGAGTCAGTAGCAGAAGAGAGGTTATGACTCATATTCCACATCCAAGCTTGTGTTTTTCCCTCTGAAACTGGAAACATAGCAAAGCACAGTGGGAGGAGTAATAAATTAGCAAACCACACCCTGCTTTCAAAATATTTCATTGGATAATAAGTGCCTATGAAGAGCAAATACTATCCAGGGTTAATGTTGTGTTTTTGTTTGTTTTTTTTTCTCTCAACCTTATCTATGAAACCCACATGGTAAACTCCATGACGTTTAGTTTATCTTCTTAAAAAATATGATGGGATGAGCTCACCCTAACGGAGATCAACTATGTAGTAGCCTACTTAAGAGTTGAAAGCAACTAAATGAATGTAAGAGTACCTTCAGCTGATATTGAAACTAGTTCATTTTTTTTTTAACATAATTTAATATACAAAAAAGCATAATTAGCCGAAAACATAATTAACTGAAATAGAACATACAGCTCTTCCTGACAGTACAAACACACATCTAATCCAAAATAATTGCTTCAATACTTTCCTTTAAAATATGTATAATTCTAAAATATTGAAAATTCTCAGGAAGTGGGCAGTACAGACACTAACATCAGCAGCTTGAAGTCTAACATCAAGCAAGCTGTAAATATGAGGTATACTGTGCCTTACTACAGCAACTGAGTTATACACTGTTGCACATACAGATTTCAAGATGTTCTTCCATTGCTACATTATGAAATTCAGATATGGTATTCTAGACAGTTAATACCAGATAGTGGGATGTGTAAAGAAACTCAAAACATGTAAATGGACAGCGGTCAGGTAAAAATTTATTGAAAACAAACCAAACAAACCCCACAAAACCAAAACATACACACACAAAAAAAAAACCAAAAAAACAAAACCAAAGCAAAACCTTTTTGTTTCCTACTGAATTTTTTTTTTGTAAATCAATTCTCTATTAAATGTGCACTAAATGTGAACTACAATCATACATCTTCAGGACAAAATTAGTCATCACTGTTTGCTAGTTTAAACTCTTACACAAGTGATAGATATTACCTCCAGTCAAAACAGACTTGAAAATGAACAAAAGTGCTTTAGAAAGGCACAAGTTGTTTATTTAAAGTAAACCCACAGTATCCCAAAATTAACTGCTGCAAAGGTTATTTACTTATTAAAAACTGGAGTTATATGTCTAGCTTGAGTTTTCCTTAGTCTTTGAAGGTTTTTTGGGTATCAGATAGTTTCTTGTGGCGGCAGTTTTGGATAGCAGTCTTCCAGTACCTGAAAGGGACCTGCAAAAAAAAGCCAGGATGGGACTTTTTACAGGGGCGTGTAGTGATAGGACAAGAGAAGAGGCATTGAAGCTTGAGGAAGGTAGATTTGGAACAGATATTAGAAATTCTTTACAGTAAGGCCCATGGCAAGGGAGTTGGAACTAGATGATCTTTCAGATCCCTTCCAGCCCAAGCCATTCTATGAATCTATAAATCTCAGCTATGCTGTAGAAAAATCTATGCAGAAGTCTTCAAATAAGAAATATTTTATTTAAAATATTACTGCTTGCACTGTGAAGAGAAATGAGTGTAGGCACCCAGATTTTCTCCCCATCCTAACACTCACCTGACCCTCCTCATGGGCCCCCTAACTGATGCTGACTTCCTTCCATCAGCAGGAAGAAAGTGGAAAAATTTTACATCCTTCTTAACACCCTGCATCACTTTAATAGTTCTGAAAGATAGACAATAATAATTAGCAAAACTTTTTATGATTAATTACTTGTACCTTACTAGTTGTGAATTCAGGTTATCTTTCTGCAGTGCCTGCAAACATGACTTCCAACCTCTAATAAGCATTTATATATATATATATATATATATTACTCTGAACTTCATATCTGTTTTCCTAGTATTCAGATCATGGTAAGATCTGTGTCCTAGATAGTTTATAGTTCATCAATACTGAAATGGAAAGACTATTATACTTAAAAGGGCTAAATAATTGGAGTTTAGACTAACTTATATTATAAACTAACAGTATTACAAGTGGAGTATACAAACTAGGGGTTTTTTGTGTTTTTTTTCTTTAGATCAAAACCACAAATATATGCAGGATATGCAGAAAAATACAGGAAAGGGGAAGGTCACTAGAAGTCCTGGCTTAGAGGATTTTTTCCCTGGTGTTCACACCCTTGCTTGTATATTACTATTCTGTGAAACATTCTGTGTAAAGCCATGTAAATTGTCAGAAGTCAGAGCAGAGCTGGGTGCAGCTGTGTTGCAGGTGAGAATTTGTACTCTATAAAGTATGATTACTGGAGGGCTGTGGGATTGATGGTGCCTCGGACAACATCTGGTTCTAACAGGGCAACCAACTGTTTCTAGCCCAAGGAAATCCACCTCCTAAAGTGAAATTAGAGATGTGCAGATTTAACTCTTTCTGTAGCCATAAATGGAATACAGAAATGCATTCTCCTCCAGAGAACTGTTCTCCAGTAATGCTATAAATTGCCCTGGGAGCAAGAAGTCTGTATACCTGCACCTTGTCCAGGTTTGATGTTTTTCTGACACAGGATGAACTCCACAGTAAAAATAAAGGTATATTAATTTAATGACTTTGTCACACTGCCTGAAGCTGACAATTGAGGAATTAATTTAAAATATGAATAAATTAGTTTTCTTAATTTTATTTTTCTGTTTATAGCACGATAGCATAAGATTTTTTTTTTGTTTCTGTAAAATATTTTCTAACACAAATGGCAAAGATTTAATTAAAATTTTTGAATTATTAATTAAAACAAAATAAAATATTCTGAGATTAATTAATTCTGATGTAATTCCAATGAGGTCCAAGAAGCTTTATCCTACTTAGGGTGAAACACTTCACATGGCATGGTTTATGGTAGTTTCAGCTATTCTTTAGCAAGCTCAGGCAAGTAGCTTACTCAAGCAGGTAATAGATCTCACAGGAAAATGTAACACATCATATATTGAGGCATGCAAAATGATGTTTCATCATAACAAAATGTCAACTAGTAATTCATTACATTCCTACAAATAAGTCAAGTACTCATTACAGATAAGTATGCTGGATTGCAACAGTTAATTTTATTTACATATATTCCCTTTGGTTATTTAGCTTTTCATCTTGCAGTCAATATTGCACCTTAATAAAAAACTTGAAGTTCAGCAAATAAGAAACTTGAAACTCAGCAAATATGAATGTTTTACTCTCTGTACTGATTTCTTAGTGCATTCAAGATTATTTTGAACTTAACATTACAGATCATCTCATCCAAGATGAATGATGGACAATGGCATCTTTTGAGTTAACAGGACTGCAAGTTTAAAGCAATATTGACTACAAAGTGCTGCTTACTGAGAACAGAACATAAACTATATAGATAATAAGTAAATTTTGAATAAATTAATGTATTTATCTGAACCACTTAGTCATAACAATTCTAGAAGTTGTGTTTATACAAAGCAAAATTACCTCAAGCCCTAAGCCTAAGTGTTGCTTTTTAGGTTAACAAGGCTCCTTTTGCTTTTGTAGTGCAAACAGTATCTGTATCTGGCCTTATTCTACATTAGTATTTTACACACAGTCCTTACAGTTGTATTCATAAAATTTACATTACCTTTTCTCAACAGTATCAAACTAATTGCCAGTATCAAATGAGACTTGAAAAAAATACAGTATCTACATTTCCATAAAAAAAAAATATTTTCATATGAAAAGAATACCTGGTCAGGCTTAGCATGAAAAATAGTAAAGCAAGTATATTTTACAAACAGAATACATAATACAGTGAATTAGAAGACTGTATGTCATATTGCTATATTAAAGCATGGTATCACATCCGTAGATCTATAAAAATTTAGTCAATTTTTTGCATTTTCAGTGTGAGTTCATAATACACTGTACAGTTGCTTACTCTCAGCTGCCAAAGAGTACACTATGGTTATTAAAAATATTATGCATTCCATGTTATTTTTTTTTCATATAGAATGCTTTTATTTATATATGATATATTATTCCTAATACATATTCAAGGCATATATTGTATTAGCTCCTTTAGAATTACTAACATGTATGCTGTGAATGTGTATTAACAGCAGAATGCATTTGCATATTATGAGTCCATAATAATGTACAATATTTTTTAAAATAAAAAGTAATTGCTATACAAACAAGAAATTGTTTTCTCGTGCTTTTCACTCATAACTGTGCCATCTTGCACAGATGTTTCATATTCAGATCTTTACAACTCAAAAAGAAAAAAAAAGTGCTGCAGGAATTCTGTGAATTATAATTTTCTTAAAGTAAAACATTTCATGAGGGTTTTTTTGTGTTATTTTGCCTTCTCTTTGTTTTATCTCATAATATCATCTTTAACTGCCTGAATATATTCTCCTCCTTTTTTATTTTGACATCATTATAAATTACTGGACTAGGGTCTTACCATCAACTGCTTATTTGGATATTATGTGTAAAATACAGGTAATAGGAAAAAGAAACATAAAAATGAACTTCAGTCTGTTCTACTAGTGGTTTTAGTTATCATTTTCTTTGTTTGTATATTTGCCTAAAATAACAGGGTAATCTGTCAGCCAGAAACATACAGTTCTATAGGATGAAGAGAACTAAAATTACAAAATAACATTACAAAGTAATATGATTGAAAAACTTCATTTGGGTTAAAAAAAAATTTGTTTTTCTGCTAGATGAGCATCCTGGCATCCATGCAAGTATGGATAGAAAGCTTCACTCTTACTTGTCTAAAAGAGGGAATTAAAGAAGAATAGTCTTCTGTCTCAGTTTCTTGCTTAGATGAGTGACAGCAATGCAAATCTTGGGTCGAGATCTGATACAATTATCTATGTATGCTCCTGAGATACAAATTTTCCCAAGGAAGCAAATAAAAATTTAAGGATAACTTGGGTTTTGCCCAATTCCTTTCCTATCCTATAGACTTGCTGGAATAACTAACTAGAAAGACACAAGAGAAAATTACCTATACCAGTGCAAGGACTGCATAATGATTATACTGATTGTTAGTTTTAAAACACTTTCAGTTGTATTATTTTAATAAGGTGTTTTATAGTTTTGATATCACTGCAGAGACATTAACTCCAAAAGGTATTCAGTTAAGCAATCTGTCAATTAATGGAGAGTATAAACTACCAACCATACAAGACCCGAATATGTATGCATGACTATAATAATACCTCAGCTAAAGTATTAATAAAATCAGAAAATACAAATTAGATACAAAGGGTACACCATATACCTGTTACTTTTGGATCATATATGGGGGTGCAGCCCTGTGGACTGAATAATAGACACAATTTTATTCTCTGTTAATATGTGCAATATCTGCCACATATCAGAGAGAGAGTGTGTATGAGTGTGTGAACAGAAAATGACTAGAATTTTAATATTTTCCCTTTAGAAGAAACTACTATATATTAATTTAATGAGGAACCCTATTACGCTGTACAAAATTTTTCATTTCTCTTTTCCTTTTACTCTGGTTTACTTCAAATACTTTAAAGTGTTAATGAAATGCTGTAAAAGTCATAATGTTGAACTATAATTTTATTTAACATTGTTTTAAATTAGAAGAGCTGTAAACAGACTTATGAAGTTATAAAATCAGTTATTTTGAGGTCTAGGTATTTGGGGTTTTTTTCTTTTACAATTGTAAATAAAAGCAATACCATTTGTGTCGAGCTATTTTATAATTCTAACCTACTGGCTGCTCTTCCTTAGATATTGTTTCAAGATATAAATGCCAGCATTCTATAAATTGCCTTGACCATCAGTGATCAACAGAAAAAAAGTGAGATTTGCATCTTCTTAATAAATTTTTTAAATTTTCAATTTAATACAATTTATTATAATAAAAATAAAGTTCTGATAGCTGTGATTTACAGGCAAGGAAGAATTAAACAATTGTGGAATGGGTGCTTTTGCTGTAGAATCTCTGTAATTCTAGTCCTGGACCTATGACCAGTTCCCCAATTTTTGACACTTTTGCTATTTTAATAAAGCATGGTTTTTTAAAAAGTCATATTTTTAAAATGCAACAGCGATAAACCAGTCCGGAGCTTGATCTAATATTCTCCAGAGTCTAGTTGAACTTTCAAACATACTTTTATTGTGGGCATGAAGAAGATTTGACAACTAGTTTTTAGAATAAAAGGTATACTTTCAGTTAATTTATACCATGAAGGAAATAGGAGAAGTGCTGCTGCCATTTTTTCTTATATATTTGTCACAGTAGAGACAGGAGATATGCCAGACTGTTCCATTTTTCCACACCTGTGCACACATCTGTTCTGAAGATGGGAGTGTTTCTTCTCATGCTCTCAAAGTGTACTTCTCGTCAGAGGTTTATCTTGCCTCTTTGTAGTACCATTTTTGGGTCATTATGAAAAAGAGTAATGTAAAATTTAGGAAAGGTTTATTGAAGTGTTCTAACAAAACATGCACAGCTTCTAGAATCTGGTAACACTCTTAATTCTTTTCTTCAGTGAGATTTAGTGTGGAATGAGAAGTGGTGAATAGCACCAACAAGTTCATATGACAAAGCAGACAGTATGATACTTTCTAAAATAAAGCAGAAAATAGTTGATCTCTGCTCAAATGAGTGAACTTGGGAACAACGCAGTGACTTTGGCCTGGCTTTGCTGCCAACAAAATTAGAATCTTGACCTGTCAGTATAGCAATCTGTAAAATATTGCGTTAACTTGTCTTATGGTTTTCAGGGAATACAGTTTTGGAATCTAATAAAATAAAGCAAAGGTTCTGGAAATACACAACATATTCATTAATGTATATTAATATACCTTAATGTTTGTCTAAGTATCTATCTAGAAAGTCATAGTTGACCACACTCATAATGTGTATACATAAAGGATATGCTACAGCAGACCATGAGATTATACATTTATCCTCATTTGTGAAGGTGGATGCCTAGAACTCATAAATAGAATAAGATCTGTTAAAAAGTATTTAATTCTAATCAATATTAAAGGAGACAAAGTAACAGCAGGGCAACCTTATAGTAATTTAAAAGAAAATCAGCAAGCTGGATTTCTTACCTTGCAATAGTTAATGAAGTTTTATGATTTATTTTAACACTGAAGTGGATTTTTTAAAACCTTAATTGCACTAGTGCATCGAAAGAAACACAGTTGCCACTTTGTTTCTTCGAGCATGGCAGGTGACAGTTCTAAAGGTAAATGCCAAAACTTGTGAAAATTGCAAATTCAGTTTAAAATGGCAATATGTTAGCAATGGGTTGGAATTGTGCTGCTCACTGCATTAATCAATACTACAGTTTATTTTTTAGTGTATGAAGAACGTTTCTTTTAATTAATTTATTACTGGGTTCTTCCTACTTAAGTCTTCATGTCAGACTTTAGATTTTGGGTTCATTTAAAATTATTATGGCTATTTATAAATCCAGAGCCAGTCTCATGAAATATCACTGCTGGGAAAGAATCTGTTTTCTACATACTGTATTTTTGGGAGGCTGGTAATATAACTAAATCAATTAAAGGGAATGTGGCTCTAGTAAGACTGGAAAAGTTGAACTGTTGACACCTGTGCTATACTCTGTAAAATTAAATTATTTCTTTTTTTTTTTTCCAGTTTATGATATCTCACTTCTTTTGCAAACCATAGGCTACACCTGCAATCCTCTAACAAAATGTAGCTTTTTAAATTTCCATTTGTGAATACATACACTGCTGTAACAACTTGGTGTTATATTTAGATATATATAAGCCTGTATTATAATATCACAGATCTCTGTGACTGACATGATCCTACCATAAATATTTTCGTTAGAACTTCATAATTCAAAACACAAATACACTCAGTCTGTGCTACCATGCAAGGATGGAGTTTTCTTATACATTGCTAAAGCCCACCTAGTTGAGTTTTAGTATTTTAAGATAAGCAAACAATTAAAAAATTAATTTGTAATACAGATAATAAGCAGTGGTAAGGCATGTGTGCAGTATACATTTATGGACAGCTATCAACAAGAATGCTGCCAGTACTTAGAATAAGCAGATGTTTGGAATATTTTCATTAACTATGGATAAGTAATATATAAATGGTAATTGATACATAAATTTAAACTTCACAAATTAAAATAATGAAACCATTTAAGTAATCTCTTTCACAGTACTGTAAAATCAATATGTGAAAGGGGTTTGTAGCAAACTTTTAGCTTTAGTTTGAGTTGCAAAACTCTAAGTAAAACAAGAGGCAGTACAGAATATCTGACAGTACTGAAAGCTATCTTTGGCACCATTAAGGACAAGAAATAATGTAAACATTTTCTTATAAAATGTAAAAAAATATATTGTCAAGTGGAAATGCTATGAACCTGTTGTTAACTTCAGCTGCTAATATCATGTATTTCTGCTCTCTGCATCTTGTATAAGCTTTTACTTGCAGACTTCCAACTTGTATTGCTCATTACATCTCCTGCATGTCTGCCTTGTTGTTCTTATGACCTGCCAAAATTCACATATAAGTGGGTTATGTCTCTTAAACCTCCCAAACCACTTTGATTATGAGACAGTCTTCATGGTGGAGGACTATATGAGAGTTTCTTTCTTTAAGGGTGATAAAATGCTAAAGTAGAGCCAACACATTTGATAATCATAAGAGCTATTTACTGCTGGAATACCCCAGCAACATAAACCTTTTTCCCATTATCCAGTAAGAGAAGCACATTTGAGAAACACCATTAAAAAGATGTGTTTTTCTAGGTAAATGAAAGCTCTGTATGCAACTGCAGTTGAGAACCCTTGTTCATGTCCCGTGAAAGACAAATGTAGATTAAGCAAATAAGGAATTCAGAAGATCTGTGTTCTTCTCCCTAAACAGAAGGCCAAGGACAAATAATTGCATGTGTGAGTTACCTGTGTACAAAATGAGGGATGAGACTTAAGTGTGAACATATATGATTTGAGTTAGGATTTATGATTCATTTTCCATACGCTGCTATAAATGAGTAACAATTATCATCTGCTAAAATGGCCTGTTAGCACATGTTGGAAACCAGCACAGAGTGGCTGCAATTCTCCAGTCTCATGGGAACAGGCTTGCTTCATTTATACTCCAGAAATACAAATGAAGAAAGGAATGGTGGAAGGAAACACCTTAGGAAGAGGCTACTACAGAATTAATGGAAGGGAGGTTCTGGTGAAAAATGTAAGCTCTGGGAGAGGAAGTTGGAGTTGAGGGTTTGGGGAATTGTTTTGTTTTTCAATTAATGCCATGAGTCACAAGTAAAAGGCCAATGCAGGGATACTACTTCATATTTATTTAGATAGTGAATACCAAAGTGACTCAAATCATTCACAGATCACATAAAGTAGTCTGCTATACACAAAACAGCCATGTTTGGGATTTTTCTTTACAAAAAAGACATCACCGGTACTCACCTGAAAATGAGGTAATGTCTTCAGCAGCTGAACTACTAAGCCCAAGAAAGTTGGGCTGTAATCTTGCAGCTTCCAAAACTGGGAAAAATAATCCGTACATACCCTGTGTCATTTCTGATCATCCTTCTCCTTCATCCTATTCCTCTGAACTCATATGCATCAGTGTAAACCTATATAAGACTCGACTCTCTCTTCATTTAGTGGAAATGAGTAAGAAAGGTGAAAGGAAGATACTGGAGAGCTGGGCAGAAAGTTTTGGAGAGTCTGTCCAGCAGACTACACAAAAAGCAGATAACTTTGTTTCCATTGACAAGCTGGTACTTAACTAGTAGAAAGAAAACATACCGTGTGTTTGTCCTTCTCACTGACTGTTACGGAGAAAAAGTAAAGAGGGCTTCATTTGCCCTAGCAGTTATCTGTCTTCAGCTTTCTAACATTCTCTTTTCATATGCACCAGTGATGACTCACAAGGAAAATCTGACGATACATATACCCAATAGTCTCTTTGAGTAGCATCCTGGCAAGGGCTGCAGATGGGCACAGTAAAATATGAGTACCTGTATTAATAATTGTTACATGGCTAATTTCAATGTTTAGGTTTTCCTCCCTAGATAATTTCAGAAATGAAAGAGGAAGTAGATAGGAAGACCAAGGAATGCAATGTTGCTGTGGTGGAGAATTGATTCTCTTTCCCCTATGCTCACAGATGCTCTTTATTTATACTCATGGTCTCATATGGTGAGAGGACAGAACAAAGGAATTGCCTTGGTGAGTCACTCTGGAGATTCTCATATGAGCAGTCAGTCTCAGGCAACAGGCAACATCAGGTATTTCAGGGAAAAGTTTAAGAAGTCAGTTGTGTTGGTTTGAGCTAATTGGAGGATTTGAGTGAGAAATTAGACTATTGGCTGAGAGAGATAAACACAGTGTGTCACTTCACCGAGTTTTACTGAGGAAAGAAAAAAAAAGTTCTTTTAAGAACTGTTCTCAAAACAACCAGATTAGCAGACTGCTTCTGTCTGTGCTGGCTGCAGCTGCTTCTCCTTTGTCTCTCTGTCTTTTAGCTAATTCAGAGTAAAACTACTAACTCCTTCCTATTACTAATCCCTCTGACCGGTCTTCAGCTTATCTGCAGCATTAACAGGTGGTGAGATAAGACTGGGAAAGTGGGGAAAGGTGGTAGAGGGGGTTTGGTTACCCTCTCTTGGGGATTTTGGTTTCCGGGAGGGGTGTGGTGTCTGTATTTCCTTTTCACTGTATATATCTGTAAATATCTGTAATATTCTGTAAATATTTGCTTGTATATTGTGCATTGCTGTAAATATAAAGCTTCATTTATTAACTTCCAGTGTCCTGAGTTCTAGCCGGGGTTTATAAAAGGGTGGGGGGGGGCAGGTAACTGCCTAAATCACTACATCAGTAATGAAAGTGTGGAACAATTCCTTCATGTC
Organism: Psilopogon haemacephalus; assembly: GCA_013396835.1. Classification (NCBI taxonomy): domain Eukaryota; kingdom Metazoa; phylum Chordata; class Aves; order Piciformes; family Megalaimidae; genus Psilopogon; species Psilopogon haemacephalus. Next base: position 50,590 of record VWZI01002430.1, on the reverse strand, counting down.
TGGAATAATTTCTTCGTGTCTACGCATAATTAAATCTTATACTAAATTGCAGTTGTTGTTTTTTTTTTTAAATTTACCTCAGACATCAAAGTTTGTCCATACTAGAGACCATTCCTGTACATAAATAATTTATAAAATTCAGTCATTGCCTTCCGTCCTTTACAGAGAAATGTATGAAATTTCATTCTGATGTGATGAGGAATTCTGTAAAAATCACCCAAGCCTCTAAATTCTGAGTTCCAGATACATTTCTTTAAAGACAGTTTCTTCTGCTTGAAAGAGTCCAGCATAGAGCCACAAAGGTAATTAAAGGAGTGGAATGTCTTCCTTATGAGGAAGGAGCTGGGGCGTTTTAGCTTGGAGAGGAGGAGACTGAGAAGTGACCTCATTAATATTTATTAATATGTGAAGGGCAAGTGGCAGGAGGACAGACACAGGCTTTTCTCAATGACATCCAATGATAGGACAAGGGAAAATGGCTCCTAGCTGGAGCGTAGAACATCCCACTTGAAGATAAGAAAGAACGTTTTTTACTGTGAGTGTGACAAAACACTGGAATGAGCTGCCCAGAAAGGCTGTAGAGTCTCCTTCTCTTCAGACATTCAAAACCTGCCTGGACATGTTGCTGCGTGACCTAAGTAAATCTGCTCTAGCAGGAGAGGTAGACTAGGTGACCTTTCAAGGTCACTTCCAACCCCTAACTTTCTGTGATTCTACATCTATTACTGCTTGTTTTTTTAAGTGCAGGGAACCTCAGCTTGCTTCTAAAATCTAACACAAACTTTCATTGTATCTACTAGGAAAACAATCTTTGCATGTCTTCTTTTTAGTATCTTTGAACTAAGAATGGCAGTATGTGATTCCCAGGAAGATTATATTCACTTGAGATCCCAGGATGGCAGTTACCAATTAATTTCAAGCAGTAATTATTTTTTGAAAGTTATAAGACAAGAATTTTGAAAATCAAATACACCTGTTAATCACCTCCCACAGGACCATGTCAGGAGGCTACATTAGGAGGTCACATCACCAGATTTTCAGTCTTGCCTGACTATGACCATTCAAGTTCATCCTGTGTGTTCTGCGGTACTAGTATTGACAGAGACAATGTGACCCACTCTTGTTTTCCTGAGGCTGTCAGAAAGGATGTATAAGGAAATTAGAGCTACCACTGAAATAGCAGATTAGTTATCTGACAGCATACTGGGCCATGGTTTCACAACAATTCCACATCACTGTTTAGAAGTTGACTTGCTTTTTGTTAAGGACATAACAAATCAGTTTGTTCATTCTTGGGATGATAATGCTGTTTCACTGAAGTACAGCTGAATTCCTTTTACATTTTTTGTGTGCAGCAAAAAACCCTATAACAATACTGTTGAGCCTTCTGACATGAATACCTCTTCAAGCAATAAATCTGTTAAAGGAAAAAAATGGTTTCTGGGCACCAGGGCTATTTGTTTGAGGATTTGAACTTTCCTACTGCCAAAACCTGGAAAAAAAAGTCCAGAAAGGACACCCAATTAGAAGGATATTGACTCATCCTGACAAAGGGGGGAGGGAGGAGCAGAGAGGGAGGGGGAAGAAAGGGAGGAAGGAGGGAAGAGATCAAGACCCACAACAAAAGACCTATTCATTTATAACAGCTTGGCTGTGGAACCATTCCAGCATGCTTAAAAATACTTTATCCATTAGTTAGTAACTATTTTCTAAATGACAACATGCTTCCCACATCTGACCACAGGCAGCTCCCTTTTCACATTTGAGTGTAGTAAGGTTCACGTTGTCAAAAGCAGCTTGCTACCTCGTCTGGACATTATAGGAGGGTGAGGCAGAGTAAAGCAGAGGTGCCCTGTGTGAAACAAACATCCTTGACCTCCAGCATATAGAGAGGGGAAGTACAATGCTGTTCAGTTCCTCCCAGACCATTTTATGAAAAGAGGACAAATGCATGCAACATCTAACCAGTGTTCCTCTCATGAAAAACAGGAAGAGCATTTTAGGTTAACCAAGTTATTAAAATTAAGATCATCTAATGAGCTCAACAACTGTCTTTTATAATTTTAAATGAGGGTGCTTTATGTTAGGCTCTAGTCTCACATTTGAATAAAATATAGAACATATATGACCAATATTTCTACATATCAACAAACAGATAAGAATTTTAAGTTACAAATACTGTGTACTTGTTGAACAGCAGGATTTAAAAAATCAAATTATTCTCTCTTATGAACACTTTCTCTTCAGTTAGAGTGGTACAGCTGAAACTGTTAATATTTTATGCTAGAGACTGTGGATACAACTCCATATAAAAGCTTTTCTTTATCTGAATTGTGACTGCTGCTGTAAAGTTGGCATTGCTACTTTTTCCTAGTATTTTGCTGCATGTGCTTTCAGAGCTTAGTTTAAGACAAACGAACGTCTGGTTTAATATGTGTTTATTTCTCTTGACACATATATTGCATCCTTATGTTAGTTTGCATTGAGACTCTGGAGAAGATTCTAGGAGAATATCGTGCAGTTGATCTTCTCATCAAAGTATCAGCTTTTCTAAACATGTCAGTCAGCTACAGCAAAACGTACTCTATAGTACAGTATATGCTATCTGATTCACCTTTGTGCAGGGATCATCTTTGTAATCTTTTCTCATGTGGATATTCTTAATAACACCAAGCCTGTGTAAATGCAAAAAGACTGCATCTGTATCTACAGCATCTGTTTAAAGTAAAAATACAGTGAAAAGATGCTTAACTTCTTGAAACAAAGTATTCAATAATTTATATTTAGGGGGCAGATTTCAGATATAAAGCAATGAGGTTTCTTAGAAATCCTTGCTTTCTTTTCTTAGTTTAGTTGATTACTTTCAAGCTAGGATGGGGAAGCAGTGATGAAAGTTGGCAGTTGAAATAAATATTCATGTGTCCAGTTGCTCAGGAACATGGTTGTATTGTACAGAACTCAATGAGTGTACAATGGCTGCCTTTTTAACTCCCTGACACATGTTATCTCTTAACCTAAGTTTGCAGGTACCTTGATATGTTTATGAATTATACAATATAGATTCTAAGATATATCTTGTTTTATTAATATGGGCACATTGTAACCCAGCTCTGCAGAAGGCCTAAGTAAAATGGCAGGGCAAGATCAAACATTTTTTACATCTCACCTCCAACAAAATATAATTTTACTTTGGTCAATCTTTAAATATATGTAACAATTATGTAACAAAGTAAACTGCAAGCCAAATAGAGAAAGACCACACTTCACATAATCCAAAATGCATGGAAAAAAATCTGGTTACGGTTTTATTATGAGAAGTGCTATGTTTTATGTTCAGTGTTGGACTTGTAAATGTTTCTAATTTACTGGGGAAATGTATCCAGTTTTTAATAGCTCATTACATTTTCTAGGCTACATCAAAGAGTGAGATGACCTCAGTGCAATACCAAGAAGGAAAAGAGTTCCTGGATTCTGAGCTCAGCTGCAGGGCAGTTTCAGAATTCTCCCTCTCACTGCCTGATTCCTGTCTTCTGGCAAGTTGAGTAGCTGGATTCTTTTATTTAAAAGCAGCATTTACCCACTGTGTAGGAATAGTCTGAAGATTAATTACTTTACATGTCACGTGAAGTGTAAAAAGAGCTGGGGAACAGATCTCAGTCACAAGAGTGCAAAGGGCAGTTATGGTGCTGCTAACACGCTGGCCAGAAGAAAATGCCTAGTTGTCTCTATTGACTTTAAGCTCCTTGCTCTGTCACTCCTCAGAGAACACATCAGCAAAGAAAAGAAGTGTTTGCAGGGACTGGCTTCTCTTTCCAAACTGCAGTGAAAAATGCTCTGCAGCCCTCAGGCCAAGCTGTTACAGATTGCTTCCATGTCCTTACAGCATGACAGGTGTTGAACCTTAGAACATTGCTTAGTGTATATGCTGCTGCTAATCAGCCAAATCTGACTCAAGCAAAACAGGGTGATCAGCTTGCCACATAGGCGTAGTCCATATATCATGTTCCACTTGATTATTGAACTCTAATTTGTGGGTCTAGTGAAGTCCTTATAACAAAGAAAGGTTTAGAAATCCCTGCCCCCTCAAATATCATCAGTCTTAATCAAGATTTTAGCACAGCAAAAGCTAAATTTTAATAGCAATATATTTTTACAATGAGCATCTCAAAACAAAAAATATTACTATTTGTCATGTCTACAGTAGCACCGTCCTGTGCTCCCTCTGCAGCAGGATTACCCTAATAACTTTAAATAAACTTATCTTAAAAAAAGCCAACAAAACAACCAAACAACCCTCTGTGAAATACAACATGAAGCAGAATAAAGCACCTGTGAATTCTGGATTTAGCAGTATATATGAAAAGGAAAGTTTATTTAATTAAATTTTAAAAATAAATACAGAACATAATAGACCACTCATCTCTGTGCTAGGTATGATCAAGTCTTGACTCTGATATTAGCCAGCAGTGCATGTCTATACAAGAAAATTACACTTCCTGAGTTTGCTTTTGCAGACCACACATATTTGCAGTTCAAAACTAGTTGAAATAGATTAATTCTTCTTATTCAGTAGCTTTTTGAGTAGTTCATGGATTTCTTTTTCCAATTCTTTTTCAAGCTTTTATCAACTTTGAACACCACAAATGTCCAGTGATAACTTAGTATGAAGAGGATTGTTATTTTAAACTTTTCATATTACAATTTCATCTGATAGCTACTTTTTCTTCCTAGAAGAAACAGTACACAATCATTCCTTTTTTAACTCCTCCATAACTGATGATTTTATAAAGTGTTGTTACATTCCTCTTCACTTGTCTTTTTTTTCTTCCGTGTTTCATGCCTTTGATCACCCTTATTACCTTCTCTATATCTTTACCATTTGAGGAGGGGAGGGAAAAAAAGTGAATCAGAAGTATGCAGAGTGTTCAAGATGAGGGCTGTGGAGTTACAGAAAAGGTATAATGATATTTTCTGTTTTGAGCTGACATTTTCATAGAACTGCTTCTCTACAGTTATCCACTATTTATAACTTGAAGATCTCATTCCTAAGTGACAGGCTGTGTATGTTAAGTTAGGATTTATATATAATTAAAGCTGAGGTTATTTTTCCCCCTGGACATCACTTAACATTTATTTACATTTCATTTCACATGCTTTTTATTACCAAGTATTATGTCCTACAAGCTCTTCCCAGTTTAGTCCTCATCCTTCTTGTCCTCAATAACTGTAATACCAGCAAACTTTATCATCTCACTTTTGACCCACATTTCTACCTCGTTTTCTTCTCTGTTGAAAAGCACAGGTCTAGTGCACGTTTTTGTAGGTACACTTTAGCTCAACTGAGAAAACTATATAAACTTATCTCTACATTTTGAAAAAATTTCCATTCATACAAAGACGTTCCTCCTTACTCAATGTCAGCATAATCTGTTCTATAGGAACATTTTAAAAAGAACAAGAAACATTATAAAAAGCCTTTTGGAATTAAAAGATTACTTCAACAGCTGGATTACTCTTGTCTATGTGATTGTTGACTCCTCCAATGAATTGCACTCACTTTGCTTTACAAAAGCCACACAGCTTTCTCTCACATTATAGTTATTATCATGTCTACTGATGCTGTTCTATTCTCTTCATATTTCCCCTGATCTAAGGGGAACAAATAGTTTGTTTGTTTTTTAAATCAGCATCATATATTTACTTTCTATACCTCAGGTATCAAAGTGGTTTAAAGCAAAAGCTTGCATGCTTTAGTAAATAATCTGGCATCCTCATATCTAAATTACAATAAACTTCTTCATTTCATACATTATCTTTTAATCATGATTTTATGACTTCATTCCCATAATTCTTTTGTTGGAGCAGATGCTTTGATGCCAGAACCTATTTTTTGGAGAAACTCAAACACAAGACTTACGTTCCTCCAGTCAACAAAGATACAGAAAAAATGCTGTTAGTTTCCTCTTTACCTTCCCTAAGTCTTTTTTCACATGCCTTGATTATCTAATGTCTCTACAAAGTCTTGTTTCTTTCTTGAAAGCTTCTTGTTCTTCATGTGATTGAAAAAAAATCACTGATTCATAGATTGGTTGAGGTTGGAAGTGACCTCAAAGATCATCTAGTTCTAACTCACCACCATAGGCAGGGACACCTCCCACTAGAACAGGTTGCTCAAGGCCTCATCCAACCTGACCTTGACCACTTCAAGGGAGGGAGCCGCCACAGCCTCCCTGGGCAGCTCATTCCAGTGTCTCACCACCCTCACTGTAAAGAACTTCCTCCTAACATCCGGTTTAAATCTCCCCTCTTCCAGTTTGAACCCATTACCACTCATTCTGCCATTACAAGTCCTTGTGAATAGTCCCTCCCCAGCCTTCCTGTAGGCCCCTTTGAGATATTGGAAGGCTACTATAAGGTCTCCTCGAAGCCTTCTTTTCTCCAGGCTGAAGAGCCCCAACTCTTTCAGCCTGTCCTCATAGCAGAGGTGCTTCAGCCTTCTGATCATCTTCGTGGCCCTCCTCTGGACTCTCTCCAACAGTTCCATGTCCTTCTTGTGTTGGGAGCTTCAGAACTGCACACAGTACTCCAGGTAGGGTCTGAGGAGCGCAGAGTAAAATGGAGGAATCACCTCCCATGCCCTGCTGGTCACACTGATCTTGATGCAGCCCAGGACACAATTGGCCATCTTGGCTTCATGCACACACTGTCTTTTTGTGTATTTTGTGTATTTTCAAGTTTTTCTTTAATTCATATTAAAACTACCTTTCCCAGTTTCTTCTAGTAGAAGATTCTTCAATCTACTATACCTTCTTTTTTGAACATGAATGGGTTTTTTTTCTGTATTTTTCTTTCAACAGTTTTGAAATACAGTACATTATGGCCACTGTCATTTTAAATTCCCTGCTTTGATTGCAAGCAAAGATTAAAAAATTTAAACTTGCTATAGTTCTGCTTGCAATTGCATATCATTAACACCTTTTGTTTTAATGTAACATTGCAAAGTACTGTAATGTAAATTAAATTAATTTTTTATATACCTATAAAAAAGCATGGTCACAGTAAAGATTGTCAACATTGGCACAAGACTGTTAGGATAGCATCCTAGAACTCAGAATTGTTCTTGATCATCCTGAAGACAGAGAATGGCAAAAACCAGCTGACCAAGTGCAACTGACCTTCACATCAGCTCCAGCTAGTGGCAGTTGGACAACATGCTAAGAGTATTGCTTAGCTGAGGATAATTGTCAGAATCATTCTACAGTCCTGTGGCTCAGGCAGAACAAATAATTGCAAGGTCTTGGGTATTGCCTGACCTCTTTCTCGGAACTTCATTTCTTTTTCACACTGTTCTCTGATTTGTCTTGTCTTGCCACAGTATATTCAGGCAGGTTGTTGTGGTGAAGAGCAGTGAAAAGCAAAGCCCCTATACAGGGCTTATGTGTCATACATGGTGCAGAAAGCATAGCCACTAAAAAGAAATAAAAGACAGCATGTTAGGAGTCCGACCATTATACTGGACCTTCTATGAGTACCTGATGGTAGCCAGCCTGCACTCCAGCTATCAAGATGGTACTCTAAGCTAGAACAGTCTGCATGTGGCTTCTGATCCCCACATACAGGACTGTGACTGACACCCAGAAATAAGACTATGTGGAATAGATTAAAGTATTAAATTCAATACAACAGACAACACCAAAAAAAAAGAGAAAATTGGGATAACACTGGAAAAAATTACATTAAATAGTACCAAGATTGCAAGTGATTTTTATACACAATGGTTAAATAATAACAAGGCATGCTACAGTGTGGCCAGTACTTGACAAGTTGGTGGTACATTTTATTTGCTTAATATGTAGGGCAGAATTTGAACACAGAAGTTTGGCTAATGTGATAGCATTCAATACTTACGCTACACAGTCACTCTATATTTAGGAAGACTTTCAGAGAGCAGTTGAGAGTTTAGTCAGTGATTGTGCATGCTTAACATTTGGCTTACAATTTGAAGGATCCCAGCCAGACCTGCAACAGTAGGCTATCCTTGACTTATCCTTGTGGCTGTTACCTGTATCATCTGTAGTTTCAATCAGCTGTTAATGCTTCTCTTGTAAGATTATAAAATAATTGCAAATAGCTCAGATTAGGAGGTGTGAATGTCACTTAAAGCTCATTTCTGTTTCATATGCTATCCAGTATTCTCTGTAGGCAGCAGATGAGGGTCTACAGAAAAACATGAGCCTAGAAACAAACAGTAATAACAAGCACTAATCAGAGTGTAATAATCTTTTGAGTTGCACTTATGTTAAAAGGTAATCACTGATATTCACATGGCACTGAATAAGTAGCATTTCATATGGACTTCATAGTTACAGAAAGAAAATAAGAATTTCATTTGCTAAAGGGCATCAGGAACAAAATACAAAGAAAACAAAGCTTTGAAGTTTAACATTGGCTTTGAAGAGAGAGAGATTTTCTCCTTTACGGCATTATATCCTGTGCAAGCTTAAATTTTACACCAGTTCTGTATTAAGTCTGCACTTGAACACATTTTGCTGTTGCATTATTGCAGCAGGTGGGTGTCCACTAGATTAACAGCATGGAGACACGTGCACCTGGTTAAACTAGCTGATGAGAAACTTCTAATTAAAAGAGCGTAAAAAAACAGTCTGATTAGATGGTGGTATATGAGGGAATGGTTTCATGACAAGGGGCCTCAAGAGACACCACCAATGTATGAAGTTGCCACCTCTGTTGTCTGTTCCAGTGGTATGTGGGACAAGCAGGGTTTGCCATAGATGGGAGGGCTGCTATTGCCACATCCTCCATATGTAAGTGTATGAGCTGATAGGGCCTTGCAACATAGAGATGCAGTAAGACATTTAGATCTTTGTATCTAACCATATAGTCCTCCCATATCTCACCTTTCATATTTGTAATGCCTACTTTACTAGTGTGTGCAAGCATCAGTTTTCAGCATATATAAGGTACTTGAAGAAAGGGTGTTATTGATTAAGAATTACTTTTTAAAATTTCTGTATCAAACACAAGAACAATAACAGTCCTCTAAGCACTATTAAGATTTCTTCACATAATTGAGATGCCTGAAAAACATAAGAAATTAAAAGAAGAAAATGCTATAATAATTCCATATATAGATGAATGGGATTTTTCATTACATAATTAATACAGAAAGCAAATAAGAGTCAAACCTCTACTTTATTTTAAGCCTTTTTATATGTATGTAAACTAAACTCTATGTATACATGTCATGCATGCATGGGCATAATACAGGTATCCTAGCCACCTTTCCAAGCTTTTTACCTGCATAAAAAGCAAAGTGTATCTGCAATATGATACTGAATGCATACTTTTCATGTAAGAGTATTTCTTTTTTATTAAGGTGCAAAAAAAAATGCTTTTGGGTCTACAATGTAACAATTATTAATATTTGAAAGGGGAAATAGAAGATTATTTATATATTTATCATATTTGATCATGCAATCTTTGCATTCATAAATATGGTAATTGAAAGCTACGGACTTTAAAATCAGTGCTATAATTGCATAGGAAAAGTAGTGCAGTAGGTTTTCATGATAATAACCTTAGTGATATGACATTCTTTATATACACAAATATGATCTTCAAAATGGCCTCTATCAGCTTAAAAAATGGACAGTATCATGAAACTTGTTAAAGCCAAGGTGAACTGTGGCACCATATCCAAATGCAGAAAAAGACAATCACATTTTTTGACATTTCTACAGCTGATGGCATTGAAATGTCAGCAAAGCTCAAAGCAAAAGTACACAATAAATCTGATATTACACCACATGTTTGATTAAGCCCAAGGGTGAAATTGTAACCTGCAATTTTATTCTGAGTCAGTAGATTTCTGACACATTTTGATTTTTAACAAAAGGAAACTCAGTCTTAAGGCTTCACAGAATTCATCAGGACTGTCATTGTTTTATTCAGACTCTCCTAGAAATTGGTCTTTGCAAGCCCAGCAGACACAAGTACATTAATAAATGTTATTATTGAAAAAATGTTTCAAATGAATTGTTTCAAATAGCAAGGCTATGACTATACTCAAAACACAGACTATTCATGGAAAATGTGTGGTGAAACAGCATTTTCTGATGAAAATTATACTGTTTTCTAATTCAGATTTTAATTATATTAAAAATAGTTTTATACATGTACCTGAAGTTGTTCACATTTAAAATGCAGGAGTGTGGTCTAGCGAAAACTCAAGGAATTTTTTACCCTACTTGGTTATGTTTAAAAATCTATGTATACTCACTACAAAGTACAGGGTAATTATAATAATAGTTTTTATTAAAACCCAAACAACTCTGCTTCACAATGAAGACACAGGGAAACTATATCTGTTATTTTGACAGGTGTCAGAGAATAAATGTTTGACTACAGATGAAAGAAATACAAATGCTGAAATCTGCTCTGGTTTATGACCATGGAGCATGGTAATTAACGGACACATATTCAAACACTTTTTAAGAAATAGCCTATTCAAAAGACACACATTGTTTTTGTTGTTTCCTAATTTTTATAACGCTGCTGGATGGCTCAGAAGTGATGCTGTCAAAGCAGCAGTCAAGGACCGAAGTAATTGGAACTGCTGGGTGAAAAGACAAGCTCCATACAGGAATTTTCTGCCACTCCGGTGAATGTGACAGAAAAGCTCTGAAAATGCCGGTAGAGATTTAAAATGATGAATAGTTGTTATGGCTAGTGAGAAATCTTGGAAGTTCAGTTTTGTTTTATTTGCTGAAATCTTACCAAAGGCTTGAAGACTGTGACTTGTAAAATGTGAATCCAGAATGACCTCTGACAGTTGGGGTTGCTGTAGATGTTATGCTTCTATTTATCTGTGAGTATTGTCAGGTCCTTTGTCTCATTTCTCAAAATAAAAGTGCAACCTTTGTCCCACTGTTTGTCATTATTTATAAACTACAAGGTCAATTCCTTTTATTTTGAGATCTTCTAATTTACCTGACATTATTTGTTGGGGCTGTCATTTCTACCATTCTTGATAATTACCCTTGTATACCATCCTCCATTCTTCAGAGATAAACTAACAAGGCTATGTCTGCTTAATGGACTTCAAAGTAAATTGTTGCAACATTGAACCTAATTAGCCTATACTAGGTGGAATCTATAACCCCACAGCAGGCACATGTGCTCCTGCTGCCATGAAGCTCCCAGAGAAACAGGCTTGTAAGAATAAAATCAGCCAAAGATGGGAAAATGATACAAAGTAGGAAATGTGATGATAGATAGATAGATAGATAGATAGATAGATAGATAGATAGATAGATAGATAGATAGACAGACAGACAGACAGACAGACAGACAGATAGATAGACAGACAGGTACCCCAAACAGACAGATATCCCAGTAAGGGAATCACCTATCTCTTGTCTGAAGACTGATTGCCTGTTTCCACTGCTGAGGTTCTCAGACATGACCTCTCTTCTGGTTTTAGATGCTTAACACAGTTTAATATCCATGATCACAGCAGAGAGCCAGGAGTAAGAGAGTTTAAGTAATAGAGTAGACCAAACTAAAGCATTCAACTGCAGGAAACCCAAACTCAGATCCCAACTCTAAAAATTTAAGCTCCTGAGTTTCTGAGGTCTTTGGAGAGCATTATCTATGGTGCAGTGGTTAGAGCAACTGGGAACAAAAATCACCTCTTCATAAGTCTGTTTTGTGCAAGAAATTATATGGTAAGTATGATTCCAGAATATCAACATGATTAGAAGTAAGAGACAAAATGGATGAATTTATGAAATCTTCAGGAATTAAACCACTGACCTTTCTGGCCCCATCAGGGCTGTGATTGTGGTATCTAGAAATGTATGTCAAGTACTTTATAGGCAGCACCTCGAACACATACAATGGAGATGGAGCAATGGCTTTGAAGATCTACCTGAAAGTATTAGGCAACTGCAAGTTATTTAAAGTGGATGGGCCTTGACATGATTTCACCCAAGTGGATCTAATTTCATAAGCAGATCCTGGAGACTTCTTTGGAGGACATATTCTGTAAACATTAAAGCTTGAGACTGGTGAAAAATCCATCATTATTGCAGGAGTGTCTGCTAGACACTCTCAGATATAAAAACAATACCCAGAATAAATACTAAAGCAATTTTATTTTGTGTATGATTTTCTAAAATAGCTACAAAACATCACATGAAGCAGACAAAATGAAAGCAATAATCTTCAAAGCGTAATACCACATCTTTTTCCTCCCTGGCATCAGTGCAAAAATGCTAGCTAAAACAAGAAAACTTCTTACTGAATGAAACTTCTTTCACAGACTGGATCTAAACTGCTTTCCTGTCTTCTGCTAGCCTCTTTAAAAAGCAGAAATAAACTGAGGGAGTAGGCAAGAAGGACTCCAGCAAACCTAATACATAAGAAAGAAACATATTGCACAGAAAATGTAAACTTATTGGTATGGTTAAACATCCATTTTTTCATAATTTTTTGTTCAACTGTAGTTGAACATTTCTAAAAAGAAAAGTTTACTTTTAAACACAAATACATACAACTTATAAAATTATTTGCCAAATATATAGGCTCTCACTTTCTGTCTCATAAAGTACTTAGTCCTACAAAAATATACTTTTCACAAAGACATAGTGAAATTAAATTATGTGCCTCAAAAACATTTTTAGTTTCACTTATTTTTTCTTGTGCTTTTCACATAGCATTCATTCTCTTACACAACCTTTTTTTTCCAGTCATGCTTCTAAGTATCATACTGTATTTCTGTTACATTATTACCATGAACTTGTAAAAGACTACAACATATCTCAAAAATTAGCTACCCAGTAAATCAGAACTTAAACAAAATATATTGTCTATTATTATTCATTTACTATTATTATGCAAGTTTAATTTACCTAATTATAAGAGATGCTGTGCTATACAAATAAAAGCCCTTCAGACTTTTACCCACCATTAATGCCACGACAAATTCAACTGAAATAAGAAAAAATAGTGACAAGGATCAATGCAATTAAACTCACCATCACAAATTAAAAAAAAAAAAATCTTTACAAAATCCTTTATAACTCTAGAGTGAAATGCATACTTAGGATGTGAGTTGTAGTATCAGAGTAGCACTGCCTCCAGGACACCTTCATTATGCCAGTGCTCAGCTACTTACTGAAACACCAGATAAACAGAAGGCATAAAACATTTAAATACAAGACTGATGCTATTCTTTGAGCATTCTCTGAGAATAATCTCCAACATTTCCACTGCTTTCTTTAAGAGCTGTGTCCTCACTCTCACCAATATTCCCAAAATGACTATCTTCTGAGTGTGCTGAAATCATACCTAGCAATCCTTTGCCCACCTTGAAAGAATTATTGATAACAGAAGCACAAGTCTCACTTTGAGCTTGTTTGATATTTTAATTTAGTCTGTCCTGTTTGACAGATTACCTAAGATTAAAACAATGTCATAGTCAATATAGTTGTCTTCTCTACTCTTAGCCTGTTGAAGCTGCTTTCTGGAGAGAGACAAAACATTCTGGTACTCTTATAAAGGTAAATGCTCCCTGGCCAGTGGAAGAACAACTGACAGTATTCCACTGTCTGTTGTGTCATATGTCTGTTAGTTATTAAAAATGCTCTAAGGTATGCAAGTCTCAGAAGAAGTGCCAACTGAAGGGAATGTAATTTATATTATGCCTATTTAAAATATGTTCAAATAACGTTAAAGTTGAATAGCCAATGTTTCAGTCAGGATTCACATATTAGGGAATGCCAGAGAAAAAGGCTTTCTGCCCAAAATTCATACATATCTGTATGTTCTTGAATCTTCCATCACACATTGTTTTCCACTTCACATAATGAGATCTGGACCTTGTGTAGAGACTTTAGATCACCAACAAAAAAAAAAAATCACTAGTACTGAAGCAGGTGTAATCACTCCTTGCCAGTTCCAAGGCAATCTATGGGAAACAAGTGAAATGCAGGCCAGTTCTCATCCATCTTCCAGTAAGAGACTGATCTATGGTCTATAGCCTCTATTAGCTAATTAAGCCAACCACATTGATTTGGCACATTCATTCTGAAGTGCATTATGCTTATATTTAACGCTTGGCTCTTTAATATTAGAAATCAATATTTTACTCTTTCTGCTAGATCCCAATTAGATTGATTCTAGCTGTCTCAGATCCATGGAGTTTTACCACGACAAAAAGTTTATTTCAGAGTTATCTCACTCAAATTTTTGTAATTTTACCTAGAACATGTTCCAGTAAGACATGGATGTAGCTGGTGTGATTAGCATATGAAAACAATCTGCTAAATGTTAGAAACTCATATATATTAACTCCTGCCATTTCCTGCCCTCTTTGACCATTTTAGGACTTCGGACTATCTGAAAACTTTATCCTAGTTTTAAAGGGAACCTACAGCCCTAGAAGCTGTTTAGCTGCTTTTCATTTTTTCAACCTATTTTCTGGTTTCAGTCACTTCCTCAGAAAAGGGGAAATTAACACCCAGGTAATGCCACTTTTTGTGAATTGGCAGTTCAAGCAAAGGATCTACAGACACTCTCAAAACAGAGGATGCTCAATAATTTTATTCGATTTTTCTCCAAATCATTCTTGTGTTGAGAATAGACATAAAGCCAAAAAAAGGGAACATTTAGAGAGATACAGGTAGTTTTGATTAATGTGTATCATCACGTATCATTATCACTTAATAGTGTGATAACTGTGGCCCTTTAATCAGACATAGCAAAGTCTCAACAAGCTGGTGGCCATAGCTACACCTATGTGATTTCTGAATGCAGGCAGTCTTAGTAGATGCCATAGATCTTTATGTGGCTGTACAGATCACACAGCTGGAAACTGTGAAAAGCCTTTAAAATGTCCTACTGTACCTTTTTTTTTTTTTTCAGTTAAAGTGAAGGGAAATTAAATATTCATATGATATGAAGCTTTCTAGGGTGGAATTAGAGTTTTGCTTGCCAAAGGAAGCAAGCACCATCTATAGAATATTTTGGTTGCCAGCAATATGGAATAAGCATTACCCAGCCTCTTAAAATCACCCTTTTATTTGATTTGTTACCAGACTGAAGTGAAATGTGAACTGTATCTTTAAGGCCTATCCCAGACATAATAAGGTCCAGGTGTACTTTAAGCAGTTAATTGCTTCTGAAGGGAGTTATGAGAATATTGTTCCAAAAGCCTTTTCTTTCTGAAAAGACACTAAGACTGGAGTTCGCTGCCTCACTGAGTTCCTATGGTGAAAGTTATTCATGTGCAGGAGCTATCAGGCTCGAAAGACAGAGCTTTTATGGAGAACCTTTTTGTGGAAGGATGAATGCATGGAAGATTCTCTGCAGAAGGCTGTTTGAATTATATGCATCTTAAATGATGTATGTTGAACCAAACCCCTCTGAATTTCATGGAAATGGTCCCAAAGTATGAAGCTGGGCTCATGATCCAGATTTCTTCCTAACAGAAGGGGCTAAATCCATTTTTTATATAAGGCTCTTCTCCGATTCTATGAACAATGAACTCTAGATGGCTCTTTTGACAACTGAACTGAAATCTCTTGGTGTAACTAACTTTCCTCAATACAAATTATGTAGCTTTATCATATTCTGAAACATTATTATGTTTTTCCAACATTATACAATTAAAAATGCATCTGTATTATTTATGTTAGCTAATAATAAAGATGTACACATGAAGGAAAACTCTTCAAGATCAATTCCCTCCTTTCTTGATTCCACATTATCACATTCTAATAACTAGCAATGTATTGCAGCCAAGAGTAACCACAGCTACTTAGTTGTGATCCTGCAATTTGACATGATTATTGTGTTTAAGTGTGGAGGGGTTAATATGAAAACGTAACTGGCAAATGTTTCTCTCCAGGGACAAAGATTTTTATTAAATCATACAGAATTATGATATAAAACAACATATCATATTGTTTTCTAAAGAAGAGCTACACTGTGACTGAGAGAGCACACTACAATTTGTAAGGTGCAGGCTTAGTTCATCTCTTTCAACTTTCCATTGTGGCCCTGGACAAGTCATTGCATCTTTCAGTCTAATCTTGTTATTGGAAGAAACTTATCTACTGGAATTGAAATTTTCCAAAAATTCATCTGCATGGGAAATTTTAGAACAGATGTTTCAAGCTTGGCAAAATTGCAAGTAAAGAAACCAGGCTTTTATTTTTGGGAAGCATGAAGCAGTTTTAATGATTGATGAGTTCTCTCTATTTGAGTGTAAACAGGATTTTAGTAATTTATTTTTAAAAATAAATTGCTTTGCATAATTCTTTACATCCCACAAACTTATCCTCACTCTACTGTCTTTTTTTTTTTTTTTTTTTTTTTTTTTTTTTTAATGAGCTTAGTTTCTTAATTTCAAGATCTCTAAGACATGAAAATGTCATCTTCAAATCTGGTATTAGTCAAGTACTATAATATTTGTGTAATTTTTTTATTTAGACTTCCTAAAGATCTTTTATAGGCATGAGGTGAAAAATTTCAGTGACACACTATCTCCATATCCAATAACACTTCAAGTCAATTTCTCCACAATTCTTGTCATGCTGAATTTAAACATTTCTGGCCAAATAACATAGCTGTGTTTCTGGGTTATTATATATGTGGTTGTTCTACACCTTTCCTTTCCACAACTTTCAACACTACTTGAATTTCCATCAGTTCAGAAATCTGTTCATAATTTCAGGAAGGTATACACAGTCTCTTGTTTTTTCTGGCACTCAAGGTTATTCATTGTTTGCAGGTGATTGGTGGTTGAGACATTATTTCTAAATCCAGGCTACTCTTGAGCATTAAAGTGCCATTAAATATTTTTTAATGTACATAAAGTGCTGGCTATAAACCCCAACCATCTGGCATTGCTGCGGTAGTGGTTGGTAAGTCAGTAAAAGAATACATTCTACCCATTTTGCCCCTAGAACAATAGCAACAATCCATAAGAAACCTGGGATGTGTTTGCCAGAGAAAGAGCATTTCAATGCTGCTAAGTATTATTTTAAGATCATTATTGATTTTATGCAGTATGGATACAGCTACATCTTGGAAGGCCTCAGTATCACAATTTCAAACATGCTTTTTAGTATCAATAGTTTCATATGGCATACTGTACTCTCAAATGATACTACAGTAAAGCATGAATATGCTCAACATGAAGGCAGAATGTGCTTGACAAGGTGTGTGTAGATGAAGGGGACATGCTTCGATGTCATAGCAAAACAGCTATGTCATTATGTGTGTCATATGTTGGAACACTAAATGCAGGAGTAGTGCCCACAATCCCCTTACTTCCCCCTGAAGAAATTAATTTTAAATACATTAACTTGAGGGCTTCAGCTAATTTAGACATCCCTTTATCTTTTTTGGGTTTATCTCAAAAGAAAATTCTTTAGATGTTTCTTCCCAAACAGATAAAAAGAGAGTTGATAAGTGATATGATACTTTTTAAAAAATGATTGGGGGGGGAGACACTGTGGGGGCGATGACCCTACAAAAAATCCTATGAGCTTTCTATCATATATAATAATATGTA
Organism: Psilopogon haemacephalus; assembly: GCA_013396835.1. Lineage (NCBI taxonomy): Eukaryota > Metazoa > Chordata > Aves > Piciformes > Megalaimidae > Psilopogon > Psilopogon haemacephalus. The sequence continues at coordinate 32,988 of VWZI01002430.1, read as the reverse complement.
TGATAATACATACTATCCACATAATAATTTGCTTTCCTCTGTAAATAACGTATGAGCTTCTTGTGTTTCCTGTAAACTGGTCTGCTTGGAGTATTTCAGACCAAGGCAGTAAGCCAGTTTGAAGTAATTTGGAGAACACCAAGTACCAGATCTCCTGCTCATATGAATAAACTTTAAACATCCTACCAATTGCAGTTTTGGAACTGCATCTCCCAGAGACACAAAATCCTCACAATTTTTTTTCCCCCAAATTGTTTATGGTTGCATAACATAGAACTTTAAATTCTACCCATATTCAAATAGGAACCAAAAACGAATTAATCTCTTAATTAACGATTTAATTTAAATTGTAACTCCCCTTCAAGACTCTGAAATGCTCCATAACTGAGTCGGTGAAAGAAAAGGTTTCAGTAACACCTGAAGCTAAACAAGACACATTGCCATTTCAGGATCTCAACAGCATGGACACTCATCCTGGCACTTTTAATCTAACCGACAAGTATTGTGCCCTTTCTAGCATCCTTATACACTCACATTGCGACAGAAAGTTGAAGTCTTAGGATGCTGCAGCTCTGTCCTCGTCATAGGATTTCTTAGTATCTCTAAAATTATGCCATCTCAAATTAGTCATGAAGCCGCGAATGTGCAACCCAGGAGAATTATATAATTTTTTTAGATAGTCATCTTGTTCTCCTAAGATATTTTAAGCCCTCCAGCAAATTATTTAAAAATCCCATTGCCTTTCCATTCTGTCGAGGCTGTATTTAAATGCAGGTAACTGAACTGAGGCCAACCAGTGTGCCCAGTGGAGTCAGGCTATAACTTCTATCAATAGCACTGACCAGATGTGTTACAGGAATTTTACAGTATAATATTTGAAACCTACGTTGCCATTCAACCTGCTCTGTCAATGCTCAAATTCTGATGAACAGTGTCTGCTCCCATCGTGAATCTTTTTTCTACATGTCCTGTAGTGAGGAACGGCAAGAAAATGAATGCTGTCTGTGATGCTAATGCTATCATACACATGATAAAGGACAGTCTGTTTGCCAAGTTGATGGGGTAACAGCCTTGGCATAGCACAAGAGACAGGCTCAGAAAGTGTTTTACAGTGGTAAAATTTGTAATGTTCTCATTTCCATCCATGACAGCAGGTAGTAACACTTTGGGATTCCCTATGGGTTACTAGGGCATGTAACTAAGAATGGACATCTTTGGGATGAGATGATTTCATAGGTATTCCTTAGTGTTTGCTAAGGGTCGTTTTATTCTTCCATTCCAGAGTGCAAGAAATAGAAATAAATTGTATTTAATTCATACAGGAATCAAATAGTTAATATTTTAAACAGACTACAGAAAATTATTTTCTGTAACAGTAACTATATCCTAAAATGCCTTAGGAAAAGGCTGATTCAGTGCTTGTATTTGTTACCAGTTTACTGACATAGAAGGGACACATGGAAGCTTCCTGTTCCAAATTTGGCTGTTGTCCAGTTTGCAGGTCTGACTACTAACTGTCTATTCTAATACTAGTTCTATACTTACCCAATTAGGTAGAGTTGGGAAACATACATCAGACATTCTCATCCCTATCTGTATGTGACAGACAGAACTTCTGATAGTCAGTGAAGCACACGGAAAGTGGCTGATTAAATTCTTCCATCTGAATTTGTAGGCTGAAAATCTGATCTCAAGTTTTTCCAGTCTTTCTAAAATCTGACAGTTCGACATCCACCTCCCCAACTTCAACTGATTCTTAATGTGATTTAGAATGACATGAGGCTGCATTTTTACTCGATAAAATGTGCATTGTAATTTGTTGCAAATGTTAAAGGAGGAAAATTAGTTATATTTCTGTATTAATAACCACTCGAACTAAGCAAAAAATCAGTCTCTTCTACCTGTTTATACTTAACGGGGAAAATATGGAAATATTTTTTCCCTATAAGAAAAGCATTATAATTAATCTTTCTTTTAACAATAGTTAAATTAATAAGCATAATTAATACCCATCAGCTTTCATATGTCTTGTCATGAGAATGTACACCCCTATCCTCTTATTGTTTTTGTTGAGGAAAACTGAGGAATCCTTTAAGAGGATTAATACATGCAATGTGCTTTCAAATGATAAAACCCCACAACATTTGAAACATTCTGGGCAGAAAGCACTTAATAAAATCTATTAGAAGTAGTAACAAAATATTCAAAAAGTCAATTTGTAAAGCATTTACTTGTATTTCCTATGTGCAAATCATTTTGTATGGACTACAAGGATCAGAGAATGAAGTGTCAGCAAATAACTTCTGAAATACAAGATACCCTTGTAGTTAAATATTTCATTTCTGCATGAGTGGTCGTGAACATCTATGGATTTACCAGCCTTTGTAGCCTATATAGCAAGATAATATGAGAATACCTTCTACAAGTGAAATTGAATTTTAAGATATTCAGATAAAGTGGGTCAGAATAGTATGGAATTATCAACAAACTTAAAACACTTCATGTCAATTTTTATTACATTCAGTAGAACAGAGCTCTCAAAAATGATATAATCTAACCTTTTCAATAATAAAAAAAGAATACTCCTTCTTTAAAAATCTGATCTCACAAGTATTTTTCTTTAGGGAAATACAGCTCATCTCAGAAATATCCTTCTCTTCCTTTCACTGTCATTTATCATTGAATTCAAGTGAATCTCTTTCACTGAGACTTTATAATTTCATCTTTAATACCCCCCACTAATCTCCCTCATGGTGGCCTTCAGCCAACAAATGTTCTTTACATTACAATACCCTCATTTATTCAATTCCCAAGAAACAGATCTGTGAAAGGGTTAACCATTTGATTGTCAAAAGCTCTGGGTTCTGCTGAGATACTAAATTTCATGTGCACTTATTACCCAGGTTAGGTTCAAGTCATTGCTGGGCTGGCATACTGTTTGCCTAACAGCGATAGACCCCTGTAGGGAAAACTAGACAATTAGATGACACTCTGCGCACCTAGCATTTACTCAGCCTGAGCCATACTGGTATAAACTCAAAGGTAAACCATCTTTCCCTGATTACTCACTGGGAGCGCAGGTTCCACACTAAGAGGCTGCAACTAAATCTAAATTACAGCAATGAAATTAGTTTACCAGATTACAGCTCTTGCTGCCCCTCCACACAATACCAGGATGACATTCTACTTTATTTCAAAAAGGGAGTGGGAGAAAACATTTCCAGCTTACATGGGTAACACAAAAAGGCTTATTTTTCAACAATTATTTTATCAAAATGAAATTACTGAACAACCAGAGGCAATATCATGGGGGCTGAAGTAACTACAGTAGCTTGTTTGTCTCCTGCTCAGTGTTCCCAGTTTTGATATGTTTATCTGAGAGTTTTCTTAGTTCAAACTTAGTCTCTCTACCAAGTGTCCTATAAACAGTTAAGCATTCTTTGGAACAGGTACCTGAGTGTAAGTTTCCTGTGTCCCAGAATGTCCATGCTTGCTCCTCCCCTAACCTTTCTCCTAATTCATGTTTACTTAATAAAGCATTTAATAGCCCTAACAGGAAATATTGAGGAAGCTCTACATCCATTTCAAGAAGCCTGGTGAATAGGACGTTCCCACGTTAGATAGGGTGAATTTAGGTTCAAGGTTCAGATTTCTGTTTCAGATTACACTAGTGGCAGCATTTTAAGGAGGCCCTGTGCTGTATATTGATACACGTGCCAAGTCAGTGTCTTTTTCCAGCTATTTTTTTTTTTGACAGCATCCAAGTCCTGACTGGGACTTAATATAGAGAATTTTTTTGGTGTTTAGGCAGGTAAGTGTCCAGGCTCAGGAGTATCAGCAGTTCATCCTGCTCACTGTCTGAAACTTAGGTATTTGCACAGCTAGCAAATAATTGCTAGCTGGGCCAAAGATCCACATAGCCCAAAATATTTCTGCATTGCGTGAATTTAAGTAGGCTATTTCTTTTATCCAAAGACAAGTCTTCATAATTGGCCACCCACAGCCAAATGAAAAAAAAAAAAAAAAAAGGTGCTACTTTTATCTTTC
>VWZI01002430.1:576-28910 GCA_013396835.1 Psilopogon haemacephalus | reverse complement strand
AGAAGTAGCCTGAAGAATGTTCTTAACCCCTTTGCAAAGTGTCTTTACTGAGTTTCTGATGATCTCATCACTTTGAAATAAGAAAGAAAAAAAATTGTCATAAAAGAAAAAGCATCCTGTGGTTTATTTACCAGTCTGTATCATGGTATTATGAAAAACTGAGTATACTGTCCAATTTTATTGAAACAGAAGAAATGATCCAATCACTTGGAAATACAATGGATAAAGTTCAGGCATTATATCATCCCATTCTGTAAGAACAAGAGCATATCCTACCCATTCTTTCAGTGAAAATGAAGCAGAGAAAATGTAGAAAAAGAATAAAATTTCCTTTCTCCTATCAAAAGAGACTGGATGCATTCTGAGCATAAAGAAAACTGCTACTTGTGATACCGAATGGCAGATAAAGGTTGTTTGATTGCACGGAAGAGGGACTAACAGCTTTTCCAATCTTAAAAACAGTGCTATTAGAGACAAATGAGGGAGTTCTAATCATCATTGAAACAACTCTTTTTGATTAAGTCGGACAGAAGAATCATTTAAAATATAGGAGACAATCAACCATGTTCAGATTTGAAGAGAGCATCTAACTGACATAGTACAAAACAAAAGAAAGGCATTAAAATTATTTGTGAAATATTTCTTACTTATTAAATACATATTCGTATGAAGTCATAGCATAATAATAATAATTGATATTTAGGCCAAAATGGGTAGGAGCTAGTATCTTTTTAATATAGATGGTGAGTAAATTAAGACAGAGAGGAGGGAAATGATCTATTATATATAATACAGAAAGCTATTGAAAATAGTAGGAAGAAGCACCAGATGCTCTGTTTCTGAAAGCTCTGTTACAACCATTAAATCAGTAACTCCCAGCCTGGCAGCCTGTAAGGTCTTCTGGCATGCTTTATGCCAGTAAATATCAAAAAGTTAAACTGAAACCAACAGTAAAACACTATCCACAGCATCTCACTTGCTTATTATTTGGCTAATAAATGGAGCCAATTAAAGGTCACTGATGAAACTGCTTGTTTCTGCTTTACATGTCTTAGGTGTAGAGTCAGGTTTTGTCCAGATTGTAAACCTGTCTTTGTTGACTGATTCGATAAAAATAAAAGGCATAAAACACAGGGAGCAATGGTGCAGCAAAGGGAGGAAGCTGCTGCCAGAGTAAGAAAGTAGCTGTGGTCACATGCGCAAGCACCACAGTGCTGAGGAATGGCATCACCCACTGGCTTCAGCTTCAACATTGACCCTAGAAGCCAACACATGTGGTTCATCAGCAGAGGGTCATTACTCTGACTCTGTCACCACTCACACAGGACAAGCAAATTAGTCACAGAGATTGTCAAATAAATATGGACCAAATATAAGTTAAAGTGAAGCAAATATGATTGACTAATGTACAGTCCAAGGACTATTTCATGTCAACATTTTTCAGACTGATCCTTTGTATATATTGAAGTGTCACTGTATTAACATAGCTAAATCTACTAGCTTTTCCTCAGATCCTTATATATATATATATAATATTTATTTATTTATATATTAGGTTGTTGTAGTCATCAGGGAAATATTTATCAAGGAAACAAGGATAAAGAGATGTAAAAGTGCTTCTCTTATGAAGATATACATTGAACCTTCTTGATATTTGAAGAGAAGCATCTCATCACATCAGAGGAGCTTTGTTTTGTGGATTGACATGTCTCAAGAATATGGAATTCCTAATATGGAAAATAACTACAGTTTTGGTTTTATGTTGACCCTAAATATGGGGGGGAGGGAGGAAGTTAAACCCAGAGAAAATATTTTTTTAATCAGAGCTAATACAATGGAATTTAAAATACAATGGCACATGGTAATTTTATAGAGAGAGGTTTTTAGAATAAAAGAGTTCTGAAACAATACAAGTTATCCACAAATTTAATGTCTGAGACTTCAGTTGTTTTTCACCAGAGTACCTGATAAGAAGCATTGTGAAACAAAAACTTTAATATGGGTACTCCATATGAGTTTTCCTGATCTTGGCGATTCATCCTATTTCATTCAAGATTCTAAAGCTCTAGTAACACAGGAAAGGTTGAGATGTCTTGGGGAATCCTACTAGCCTAACACAGTCATGTAGCTCAACATCAACATTCAGAGAATAATCAGAATCACTGCTGGTAAGATAACCTGCATTTCCACAGGAAAAAAAAAAATCTACCAAGAGATTACAATCCGATGCCTAAGTGTTCAAATGAATTTCACATGCTGCTGTGAAAATCAGATCTTCTAGAGTTTCTTTCCTTGTATGACAAAGATACTATCTATTTGCCTCTGGGAGCTCACCCACATTATCTTGCCAATATATGTTAAATCTGAACCAGAGACAGACTTACTTAGCTTCTAAGTTAATTCATTCTAATATCTTTCCACTGGCACTGCAGATATAGGTGGCAATCAGACATAAAAATAGTAATAGGCTGTCCATATGATGTGAACACTGCCATAGGAAGAAACTAATAACAAAGATGGATATTCATTTCAAGTAGTCAACCAATGGTTCTTTCTTTTAAGATAAATGTAGTATTAAACCATTATTGGTTTCCAAATCATCTTTTTCTTTTGTCAATAGATATTTTATATGAGATGAAAGACAGTAATAATGAAGAACCATGAGAAAAATGTATTTGTCCCTCATTCTGATTCTGCCCTCCAAATATTAACGGAATATTAACAAGTAATTGAAATTATCTAAATGAAAATGAATTTCCAGTTATCTGAGAGTAAGCTTGAAACTACCATTAGGTTTGTTTCCATAATTTACATGGAAAATTATACTTATATATGCTGCCACAGCTACTTGAAAAGTGCCTTTTATACACTGCAGATGCTTAGTAAGTGAATGCTACTTATAAGCAGAAATCCCTTTTTTTACATTTTAAATTTTCTATATTTTGAGTCCATTCTGTTCTCATATATCCAAAACTATTGGACAATTCTTATAGAAAATAAATTGTTATGGAAAGGATACCAGCAGATGGAGGATGAATGCTGCCAATGATTCCAAAAGCAGTCAGTCATTAGATTTAATATTAGAGTGTACACATTTAATACCAGTGTAGAGGGGACAAAAAGATGGCAAATGTGGAATTTTCACTGAATTCCTACTTGGTTTACTTTCAAAAACAGAGGTCAAATTGGAAAAGACTGAAAATATGCAAGAAGCACACACCAAAAAAAAAAAAATTACCTGAAAGCTGAAATTTTAGCTACATAGCTCTGTGTCTAATTTTAGAACTTTTATATATCATATATATATATATACACATATATGATATATATATATATCCAGCCTTTCATTTATTAAAAGATTTGTTCTGCTGATTTACTTTCAGGCACCTGAAATAAACAATAAAATAATGCAGAAGACAAAAAACAATTTAAAATAGGATTGGAGCAATTGTTTTACAGGGAGGGAAACAATGCAGCAAATGCTAGAGATAAATCAGGAATTACACTTGTCAAATCAGAGACAGAGAGAAATTGTTCACAAGATCTCCAAGGAACAGTTTGTGCTTGTCAGAAGCACTGAATTTATATTTTGTTTGTTCATAATTTTACATGAGATATGTTCAACATTCAAAGAAATAAATGTTCCCATATCCTTTTCAAAAGAGTCCCAGGTTTACTCAATTTGCATGGAAATATTCACACTTATTTCAAGGTAAGTCATCAAAACTCATTTTTTGCTGCATTTAAATGAAAAATAATTTCCCTATTTACAGGGCTGGACTATTTACAAACAAATATGAACCACATAGAGATGCAACACAGACTTAATAAGCTAGAGTATTTTTCACTAAAAACAACATGTAGATATAATCCTTGCTACAAGATTTTTAAACGTGCTTTCGGTAAATCAAAACAAATTTTTAAACTACTATTCGGCACAGGAGATGGTTTTGGCTCAGCCACATGAAGGAGCTAAATGTGGAGCAACGTTTCCATACTTTGGTGTTGAAGAGCCATCATAAGTAATGGCTTTCACTGCTTCAAGTCTGCAGTCTGTGAGGAAGAGCCTTGATGTTAGTGTTCTGATGTCTACCACAGGATCCCCTGGTTATTTAATTCGTGCCTAAGGGTGAGTGTGGTAGAAGGTCTAAATTATACCTAAAATACATATCCAAGACATATATAAATCCATAAATACCTACCTGAATATCCACCGTGCCCTCTCCCACCTTTCTTCTTCCCAGGATGGAAGAAGCAGGAGAGCAGACAAAAGCCACGGCGCCTCTCAGCCTGCCACACAGACACCGTATTTGGCCTTATTTTGCACCCTGCTTTTTTTTTTTGTAAACATGATGCTATGCATGTGCATATCCCTCTTTTTGGTGAAATAACCTAGGATTAGTTCCAGGGGTGTTTTAATCTGTTGGTACTGGTCAAAATGTTTTGAAACCTAACCAACTTGTTTGTTTGCTGCTGCTGCCATTGTTTGTCCGCTACCTGTTTGCCCTGCGTGCTTTGCAAATTGCGTGACTGGGGACTCGCTTCCTCCACGAAAGGATGGCCTGGCCCTGCACGTTTTCGGCACTCAGCCAAGGGTCTGAAGCTGCTTGTCCCGCTCTGGGAACAGCTACCCGCCTGACCTTAGCCATGCCCGAGTCTTCTGGCCGAGCCTAGGTGGCGACCTAACAACGCCCTAGCAACGGCCTGCGACATTGGGACTGGCCGGCCCGCCACTCCAGCGAGGGCCGACCCCTTCGCCGTGCGCTGCACCCGATTGGACTGTTCCAGCCCATAAAGCTGCCAGACCATAAACCTGGATCCTGCTTCACCCAGGTAGCTGACCACTGTGATGACCTCTTGAGAGCCACAGAGGATTTGTCTCGGGTCAGTTGATCTTCTCAGACAACGTGCTCAATTTAAGCTACGCAAGCAGCAAACCCCCACTGCCTCATCACCATGTGGAAGGCCACCAGGTGGCTGGGACTGTATTTTTTTTTCTCGTTTATGTCTCTACATATATTTTTTTATTACAAATATTGAGACTCTGACCAGTGAGTAAATTATATTCTCTTTTCTGGTTTGTGAAAGTTTATGTTTAACTTTTAAGCAGCAGTTTATGCTGCAAGACTCTCTCCAGTTTAAATTCTCTAAAACCTTTCTTGAAATCATTTAAATCAATCTAATTGTATAGATATACCTTCTGCAAAATCAGTTTTACCAACCGCATAACAGAATCTGTGTGCGCTAATTGTAAATAAGTTTGGGGAATTTTTCATTATATATTTAATAAAGCATTTAATAATTTTTATAATGGTCTTACTATGATTCACTTTTAACACAGATTCAAATCCCTCCTTAACAGTGAGTACCAATGGCACAACTACCTGCAGGTCTCACTAACGAGTCCAGAACTGTGAGACCTGTAGGATCACTGTGTGTTCAAGGTATGTTTTCTGGGAAGAGATGGCACTGCCAGTTTGTTTTAAATTAAGATATTGTTAATCACTGCCACGGTAGTCTGGAGCACATTTGTAAAGTCATCAACAGAGATGACGATTTTTAAAATAAAAGGCACAAAATACAGATTAGAGCACATGTGAGGGTCTATAGGGTATTAACACAGCATTATATTTTCATGGTATCTAACTGCATTTGGTTCTGTATTCACTTTCTTTGAGTAACCAGCCATTCAATAGGAAGCAACTGAGAATATCATGAGAAGTGTTGAGAAGCCGTCAGGACCTGGTAGCAACCTTAGATTTCCCATTGCGTTGTCCTTCCCATTCTACCTTTGCTTGTTAGGAACAAGATCAGCATTCAGAGGGAGACAAATTAACAGTGTAACAGGGCAAATGGAACATGAACTCAGTGTAGTACTGCTATGCAGCAGGTGCATTGCTTAGCTGCTGGTTCCCATCCCCTGGCACCAGAGGGTAAGATGGAGCTGGGGGACCGCAACAGGGCTGGCAAGCAATGAGACCATGTCGCAGGCAGCAGTACTGTTGCTTTGCGGCTCCAACAGGCAGTCTAAAGAACTCCCTGCTCAGCCTCATACATATTAGTTTCATGGTCTCCAGGCCACAAGACTGTGAGGGAAGGGGATGGTTAGATAGGAGACAAGCACTGTGACACAACTTCAAATACGAGATTTTTGCATCTCAGTACAAGACCATCTCTGCAGTTGGAAAGAAACATAAGCTCCTTTCAGCCTCACTAAGAAAACATGGACATATTTATGTATGTGTAAACAGATGAATTAGCTTCAATATTTAGAGTTCCTGAGTTCAAAGCATCTCTTCCTTGTAAGCATTTTGTGCCACAAAAGCCGGTTCTGATAACTTTATTTGCTCACCGTTTAGTGATTATATACTTCAGTCACCCAAAGATGTTCAAATGCTGGAAAGTGGAAAGAAGTATCAGACATTTTTATAAATACAGTGACTGATTCCATGATTTATTCATGAGGTTATAAGGTACTGTTTGGTTTAGCAATCACTTCATAAATAGGGCAATAAAAGCACAGACCAACACCTTTCACTTACCCTAGTAAGTAACTTCATGGTCAGATTTGTATGGTATACTGAGCAGAAAGCCATTTTCTATCAGATAATGAAAATATTTAGAAAACCTCTAGAGCAGTGAGGACTATAGAACTCCTAAAGCTGTAATTATGTTATACCATTATTAGAAATGAAAATATTGGGAAATTATTGAGGTTTCCCAGTAAGTAGGATTTTACATCAAATAACACCCAGGCTGCTAAAAAAAAAAAAAAAAAGCCTCTTAGACTTGCATGAAGAATGTGGTTGCTTTCTAATCCATCTTCTATTGCATACCAAAAACTACATTTATTACAATACCTATAGAATAGAATAGAATAGAATAGAATAGAATAGAATAGAATAGAATAGAATAGAATAGAATAGAATAGAATAAGCGAGGTTGGAAGAGACCTCCAAGATAACAAATCTTGTTTTATAAGCAAAGTAATTATTATTCAGAGTAGTATATTTTATATAATTCAAAATAATGGAAAAAAAAAAAGTTGAAGTTATAACAAATGTAATTGTGTAAAGCTCACCAAATGCAATCACACATACCCTGCAACAGCTCTTTAACATATCAACTAAAAAAAAAAAAAAAGTTAAAGAAAAATTACAACACTCACTATTTTAAAAAAGAATAAAGTGTTCAAATTCACTAAAAGTTTGGGCCTGTTCTAAACTGATATTTTTATTCGTAGTGTTGGATAGGAACACTGAGGTGAGAACAGTCTAAATATTTCTGCCTATTCTGCATAGGAAAGGGAGCAGAATGTGTGAAATGTGTGGTTTTGATTTTGAAGAGTTTGCGTAGGTTCTGCTTCATCAACAGCTGAGGCATACATTCAAGGAAAACCTTAGGAGGCTCTAGTGACAGCAACAGTTACTCTGGCTAATAGAATCCCATCAAAGTGTTTTAAATTATTTGTGCTTACTGCACATTAAAAACCTATAAGGAACCAGATTTTGTGCTGTAACCAAAAGTACAACAGAAACTACAGATCTCAGAGAACCTCAAAAAGCCTAAAGGAAATCAGAAAAATATATTAACTTGACAAATATGTTCTTAAATCAACTGAAAAATAAGCCTCTGGATTTCTGTACTGTTTTCCAGCCTACTAAAAATATATGCTGAAAAATTCTGCTAAACCTTTCCTAACAGATTCAGATCAACAACTAAATGTAATATTCATGTGACATAATGGAAGTTGTCCAATGTTATTAAAAACAAATATCCTTTGTGATATGCAGTATATTTTTTTATGTTATCATGAAATTAATTATAAAGAAGGAGTACATGGCATTCAGATAATTTGTAGATTCACCTGAAAGTGCATTAATGACTGTAAATCCTGTTTAAGAGATGTTATTCATTTTACTCCAGGAAACAAGGAAGAGTTAGGCTCTTGAAGTCCCACATGGTAAGTAATCACAAGATTTGACTTCACAAGGACAAATGGATTGGCTCTTACATACAGGAATAAATTTACTTTTAAATTTACTGTGTTTACTTGCTTTATTTTGTGGGGTACAAAAGCAGTGGCTCCACCTACTTTTAAAGCCATGATAGTGGCAAAATTACCGGCAGTAGCTGTCTCGTATCATGTATGTGTGTAGAGCAAGACACTTTATCTAGGAACATCCGCTTGTTTAGACAAAGGCAGGTAGATTTCTAATTGCAGCTGACAAAGATGCTTTAATGAGTGTAAAATATTCTTAGTAATGAGATTCAGTGTGATTCCAGGGCTAAGGGATAATACTAACAAAAGAGCAAAGTGGTCCCACATTGTTGATTCTCACTCTAACGTCAAGGGCTAGTCTTGCAATTGGTAACCTTGAGCAACAGCCTCAAATGCATAAATTCTGGGTGGTGTTGTGGGGGGTTTTTTTTTGTTTATTTCTTAATACAGCACTTCCTGAACTGTATCTGATAGAATGCATTCTTCTTCCTCCCACCAAAAAAAGAAATCCAGAAGTTCATTGTCAGCTACCATCTTCCAAATCTTTCTTCTAGCAATATTTTTTTTTCATATGCCAAACACCTTCTTAATCAGAGAAATCATGAGGAACGTGAACTGGCTTACAAAAAGTAAAACTAAAGAGGTTGCACATAATTAGCCTAAAACCAAAAAAGCAGCCTGTGTCTGTGCAAAATATAGAGCTGATCTAAATAAAATAATTGCTGGTCCTGCTTCCTGACTGATTTCAGAAGCCAGTCAGCTTTGTGCTGGGATGGAAAAAGCTGCTATTTACATTGTGTATTCAAACATATTTATATATGCTATGTTGTTACTTCAGTAGTTCTGTCAGCTTTTAGGGACCCGTTTGGGAATTTTTCCACTATTACTTGCTGCATCTGTACTTCCTGTTTTTGCAGATGATCCACTTCAGGAACTGCTGAGGCCACAAAAAATATTCAAATTCATCAAAATAAACCAACCCTGACCAAATCTATGTTTTTAAAGTAAAATCAAAGCTCAGTCTTGTGACTTTGCAGGAAAACATTGGACTTTGTGAAATTTGAAGAATATTTTTCAGCACCTCATCATTTCCTGTGTTTCTCATCTATAAAGTTTGGTACTGAACTTAACGAGTTTGAAAAAAGTAGATTAAGAGGAGGAAAGATAAGGTTATTATGAAACTATATAAAAGAAACTCACTGCTCTGCACCAGCTTTTTTCATCAGTCAAAAAAAAAATAATTACAAATAATTAGTTTACAGCAAATTAATTTGCACTCTCCACAGCTTCAGTATACTTCTCATAAAATAATCTGCTCCTATATAGTGAAACTTCAATGAGAAATTAAAAACTGTGTTTTCTTAATGTAGTTGTGTTGTCTTCCCAAAATAGATTTAGGAAGAGCCAAAAATTTCATTCCTCATCATACTACATTTGGAATGTTACAATATCCTCAGGTGTGTTTACATTTCAGGAGTAGACTGTTCTGCCAGCTTTTTTAATCAAGACAATTGACAAAAATCATCATTATTTTGGCTACTTCCTACCCTTTTAACTGTTGCCCTAACTACATGATGACTAGGATCTTTGTCATAAAACTTCTGCAAGAATGACAGAATTGTTAAAAAAAAAAATTTTACAGTGCAGTAGAACTGCTAAGCTTTTGCTTCATTTTTGATTAATTTCATGCCTGACTCAGTCAGAGATTAGGCCCTGACACAGGTTATAATTAAATATTGAAATCATGAAGTGCAAGAATGTTTAATTTTTAAAATATGAGTTTTAATTTACCTCATACAGAGAATAGCTCTGGTCACCTGCAGAGATGCATTACACACTACATTGCCTAATGTAGGATGCCTGAATAAGGCTGAGCATACAGTTAAAGTAAACTAATGCAATTTACTGAACAGCAGTCAAATATTTATCCAGTTGATGAAGCAGACTTTATGTGAAACTCAGACAATAATTAAAGAGAAGCCTTGCTTAAAACATGCTTCTTCCAGTTTTCACAAATATGTTATACCAAAGCAGCATCTTCCTTTTCTCAAATATTGATGCTCTCCTAACACATTATACAGTGAGCTTGTCCTTGGCATTCTCTTGACTATTTAATGAATACATTTCCTGGCATTTACCTTATCTTTGTTATGTTGTTCTTCAAAAAGCTAAAACTATTAGTTAGCCCTTGACAGAAAAACATCAGAGCAAGCTAGTAAAAGGTCTTACAGTATCAGAGTTATTAACATCATATTTGATTAAAACATAGAAATATGAGGAATAGATACTACAGAATACGTCCCTTGCACTTAGACTTTCACAACCATGGATTTTTTTTTTTTTATAGAACTTTCACATCTGTTTTTGTCATTTTGTCTGAGCAGTACTCTGAATAGACACAGGCTGAGTACTAATCCTATGACCATTTTGTAGTGGTGTATCTCATTCCAAACAGAAATGCATATATCAGATATTTCCAGTTCCTCAGAACAAATACTTTTGCCTCAAGTTTCAATTTTCATAGTAAAAACAAAGTTTAAAATTGTTCTTTACCAACAACATAAAATACACATTGAGGAAACACATGATTTACACAATATAAAACAAAAGATAAACAGTTAATATACAGGCATTTAATCAACTGTTAATGGTCTCTTTTTTTTTTTAATTTACAACATTTACATTTGTGTGCTGTATAATTTACAACCATTATTGAATCTTCACATTGCAAGGAACTATTAGAATCAGGAAACCTAATACTGACCACAGTAACAGAGAAGACAGTTTTGATCTGATCTATAGTCCTGTAATAGATGGAAGCATATTTCCATAACAGTCTACTAATCAGTAGGTAGTGAAGAATATATTCTCATCGACTATTAACAAATATTAGGAAATTCCCAGATTTTTCAGTAATACAAAACAAATGAAATGTTCATGTCCATCACCTTCAAAACACACTACATTCCAAAACAGACTCTACAAATGACAGTTTGCTTAACCCAAACACTGATCACTGATTTTTGCAACACAGCTGGATAATTTATCATAAACTGACTACATGGCATTTCTCCTTCACTAAGGCAAGCAGCTAGGAGGCTTCCTGAAATGGTACCTGAACCACTTCTACTTTTGTCTGTGCACTATCACCTCAGCTGTTGCCTTGCTTAAAGACAATATAATACAAACAATTACAGATTTAAGCACAACACTGCTGTTCTTATGTTTCTGGGGGCCAGGAAAATTTACAGGATTTCTAAATGTGTGAGCTTTGTAAAGTCAGAAAATTAATGTTTATTAGCAATAGGACATTAAATCAACCAGTTAGAGCTGCAGAGGATTTGTTATTGTATTCTGCCATTCTGTTTTCAGTATTCATGTCATTGCTCAAATCGTGCCAGAAAATAGCAAATCACAAAGTTTAAGAGAGATGTTACTCAGCAGTGAACATCTGCAGATTATCAGACAGTAGCTTTTGTGGGGTACGGAAACAATCCACCTAACTTCTTTCCTGTCACCTAAATGAGGGATGTTGCTGTCAGCCCATCTTTCTACCTGCCTTCTCACTAATGACAGAGTAACTAAGAAAACGCAGCTGTTTTAATTTTATACAAGATATTAGTACAGTTGTACTCATCCATTTTATTACTCTTTATATGATTGCAGGAAGAATCTCCTTGCTAGTACACAAACAACATAAAGTAAGAAGTAAAGCACCAGGAGCTCAAGTAAAGCCACTTGTGTCATAATATCATAACAGATTTTGTGGTGATTTTTACAGTCTGCTGTTGTGGTCAATTTGTATAAGATCTTCATATTTGTTATGTCATGACTTAAGGGTGAATCTAGTCCTCTGATTTCCAGGATTTAAAGACTAGAATCATAGAATCACTTAGACTGGAAAAAACCTTTAAAATTATCAAGTCCAGCTGTTAACCTAACACTACGAATCGTGCTTCTATACCATGTGCCTAGGCAGCATGTCTACACCTTCTGGGACTATGATTCAACCACTTCCCTGGGCAATCTGTTCCCAGGCTTGGCAACCCCTTAGGGGAAGAAATGTCTCCTAAATTCCAACCTAAATCTCTCCTGGCACCATGTGAGGCAGTTTCCTTTTGTCCTGTAACTTTCTGCTTGGGAGATCAGACAAAGACCCACCTTGTTGCAACCTCCTTTCAGATTAAAGTGATAGTCTCTACTGAGCCTCTTTTTCTCCAGACTAAAAAACGCCAGTTCCCTCTGTCACTCTGCACAGGACTTGTTCTCTAGACCCTTCATCAGCCTTGTTCCCCTTCTCTGGATCTACTCCAGCAGCTGAATGTCTTTCTAGTAGTGAGGGGCTCAATGCCAAACACATTACTCAAGGTGCAGTCTCACAATATCCAATTGAAGGTTGACAATCACCTTTCTAATTCTTTCAGGCACACTATATCTGATATGGGTGAAAAAGATTTATCTTCATTACACTACTCAGTTTTGGGTTTTTTTTCCAAAAGCAAAAATTGATTAAACTATGTAAAATAGCAGAAAATGTAGAACTACTTTGGCTGCAGTACTTTATGTGCAACCATATTTGAACACTTTAATGTTTTTCAGTATGTCTGGATTTGTGGGACCTTCCCCAAAAGGTTTTAGAGCTAGTAAAAATATTTTAGTAACTATTGTGCACCACCAAACAGATAAAAATCTGACCTTTTAGCTAGAAGTAAAACAGGATCAGATTATAGAACATCTGCCATTTTTTGAGGATCACTTGTTTGTTTGCAAACAATGTTGAATGTCTATAGACTCTGAATCCTATTCAGAGACAGATTTTTTTTTTCTATTCAGCTATTTGCCTTTAAAGATCACATTTTAACATAATAACTCTTTAAAAAGTTTTAGGGCCCATCTGCATCCTGGAGCCACTGAGATCACTCCAAACTCTGCCTCACTGTAGACACACTCAGACAATCCCAGGAAATCACATAACTCATTAACCCACAAAACTTCCACTCTATGTTACTCTGTACAATGTCTATTAAACATTTCCCAAGACTGTACAAAAACTCATTGCAGTTCCCAAAACTGAAATTTACTCCAGCAGGAAATATCCAACACATGCAAATATCTTAGGTGAGAATTCCCAATGATTCTTGTCTCTAAAACTCACATTCATACACCTTTATAGCTCCTTTATGTATAACCTAACACTGATGTGTTCTCCTTCTACTTACACTTATTTACCAACAGACCTGAATGAGTCTAAATGGTATAAGAGCACCTCATACCTCATGCATTATTTGCTTTCACATCATCTTAGCTATAATGGTTGCACTTTGTTTACCAAGATCTACGATTGTATATGTGAAGCTATCACAAGATTGATTTTGTGTTCTCAATTTTTTTTTTTTTTATATGCTTGAAGGGCTTAATAATGTGGCCTTTAATTACAAGACTAATTGTACTTAATGGATCCACTCATGGGGGCTGTTTGGAGTAGGTCTGAACAGATTATGTATTGCCTCATCTAAACTTGTATTTGCTTGGCATGCACCCACTAAGAGCAAGGCTGATTCACATGCCAGAGCAGATGCCACTAACACAGAGGGCTGTGAGTTTAGCCTGCCAGAAAGGATTCATTTTCACATTTAACCATTCACTGCAGCAAGATACATGGGTACACACTGGCTTGTGACTGTTACAGCCCCATGCTATTTTACAGTGCATAGAATCTGTAATGGAAGAAATCATTCCACAATAAAAATTATTTAAGATGGCCTTGCTTAGCCTGTATGCATCATAGGGCATCAAATTATTTTACATGGTGCATAATGACCAGCTATTGATGTTCTCCACTCAAGCTTACCAAGTGAATGGAAAACTTCACCTATGCAAATGAAAGGTTCATCATGCCATACTGCATAGTGTCTTGCCTTCATGGCCACTAGTAGAGATTAAATAATGTCTAATGGCTACTTGGACTAATTCCAATGTTCTTACAAGTATTTCTTCTATACCTCTGGGCATGTTTACACACATACGTGTGTGTGTGTGTGTATATACAAATCTTTACATGTGAGTACTATTTCTGGAATCACATTAGCGTAGTGTAAAAGTTAGTTTTATCTGAAATGTCACCTTAGTACTAGAATCCTTCTGGTAATTGCAATTAACCATCATTTCACTATTCCAATGAGTAAACATTTTAAATAAATAAATAAATTTAGCTTTAGAAGTCTTTGTATGTCCTTCAAAGACTGATTGACTAATTTTATAAATTTTTTTTTGCATAAATGTGGATGCTAAAACCTGTCCCACTCATATAGCCTAAATTAGAGCTATCTTTGGAAAAAACTATGCACACTCCCCAGCTATTCTTAGTGCTGATAGATCAATAGCTACATTGGTGTCTCATCTTCATGTGTATGTGTCTGTGTAATTACAAACACTTTCTTTTACTTGAAATAATGCCAAATTCTCTTTTGAAGCTCTTAGATGACAATTGTTCATAGAACTATAACCTTACTTATGCATACCATCAGAGTTCATGGTAAGTCTGACATTTAGTGAATTAATGAACTAAATAATTAAGTGACCTGGTAAGTGAATTGGTAAACCAGAACTATTAATCTTCTAATGAATTCCTTACTATCATTTAAATAATACATTTCTTGCATAATTTTAAGGGATTATGGTAAAGAAACATTAGAATAGAAAATCCATTATGTAAAGGAACGTTGCTTTTATAAATCTGCCATTATGTCTCTTTTTATTGAATTCATTTCTATTCAAGATTTAGAAAAGTGGCAATTCCTGCACTGATGACTAGCAGTCCCCAACATTTTAGTGGAAAGATTTTTTTTCTTGCTAAGACAAAATGTCTAGGATCATTTACTGCTTCAGACAAACCGCTGCATAAAGTGAGCAATTAGCATACAACTGTAGTTTAAGAAATCCCCTATTTGATGGTGTGCATCACACATGTTTCAGATTTGCAAAGCACTAGTAAGTTAACTAGGCACAGTAAATGGCATTTCTGAATCAGTTAATCTTGAAGATAATTTTTTTCTACATGTTGCTAGTTTTCCCCTTTCCACCATCTTTGTGCTACATCTCCTACTTGTTCTCATTAGAAAATTCTAAATTCAAATATTGTTTTAAACTAGAATATATCAGTACTTTTCATATCCTGTCCTGAGTGGTAAGTGATTTTTTTTCTTTCTCCATCTTAGAATGGATTCATAGAATCATGGAATGGTAGGGGCTAGAAGGAACATCTGGAGATCATCTAGTCCAACCCCCCTACTGCAGGTAAGCCTAGATCAGGTTGCACAGGGTACATTGGCAGAATGGATTTTCCTGTATGTCAGTATCCACAATGGAATTAGACATACTAGAGTGGAACTTTTGAGATACATGCTGCTGAAGGTACGATTTATCCCATTCAGGAAAGCATTGCTTTATGGACTTGAAGTACACATGCCTGTATGTGCCAGGGATAGCATACAGCAACAAACGGTGTCATATGTATGTGGGGTTTTTTGTGGTTTGTTTTTGGTTTAAATGTATCTGACTTGTAGAAAGAGCTTTGACATTTGTCTCCATGTTAACATTGCTGCCACTGAAAGCAGCCAGGTAAAACCAACAGCGTGTATATAAAACTATTAAGGCATGATTTCAAGTCATTTTTATGAAACAAATACTTACACTTAATTTTCAATGTGTCTTCTCTGAAAGATGCTACACAGTGTCACTTGTCTCAAGGTTACAAAACACTTCAAACTGATTGAAATGTCATAGGATTATAAAAGTAAAAATGGAAATAATGAAATTAGCTTATGACTAGGATCTTTCTTTTGGAAAAATTAACTCCGTAACATATTAAAAAAGAAGAAGGGTCACCTATTACTAAGACAAAAATATCACCTAATGGCTCAAGTAGAGAAGAATGAGGTTCTACACCATTTCATACCAGAAGTATGGAAGATACTAAAAGATATTAAAGTATCTTTCACTGAAATTCAATAGGTGGATCATGTGCACACAACACCACTGTGAGCTATTTGAGCAACAGGAAATCACCCAAAATATCTCTAACAAAAATACAAAGACTTAATGTTTTGATCTTACAGGCTTTTCTGATTAAGTTTCCTTTGTGAGTATAAAGGAATGCACCAAAGATTGGCCATGGCTGATGTTTACTCTAACTAGCTTTAGTCTTTAAAAATGGATCCAGCTAAACAACAGTAAACAAAAAGGGTAAGGCTACACGAATTTACTACTCTAACAGGTATATTTGAGAAACAAAATCCTGAAAATGAAACTTCACAGCCACAAAACTCTTACTAGTTGAAATAAGTTTGACTTTCAGAAAACTGGTGAAACTTCATTAACAGGAAATCTAATTCTTTTGGCCTCTGCTGCACCCACACGGGGATTTTTGCAGTTAATTATGCAGGCACAGCAGCTGTACCAGACAGTAACACCCACAAAGAAATTTCTGAAATCGCAAAGTACTATTCTGTTTATAAAGAACACTCTATCATCAGGAAAAACAATCTGTAAGAGAGCAAAAAGAAAACAACAGGCAGTATGCTACTGTGCAGGTTGAGTCATTAACTGTAGCTGGTCAAAATTTTTGTACCAGACAAGACAAAAACACTATAAGAAAATCACACAAACTTAAATTTTGAATCCCTCATTGCAAAGAGGGATGGGAAGTATGCAGACAAAATTAGTGGGGCAAGGTAGGATAAATTCAGTTCTCATGAGTATTTGGTGTATAAGCATGCACACTTGTGCCTCATTAACTTCTCTGAATTAACATTTGTGCAGAAACTTACCTTGTGTTAAATCTTAGACAAGCTATTAAACTTTTCAAGTAGAATAGCATTCCTAGAACAAAATATTGATTGTACATAAGGGGTTTTCTACTTTGCAGGTCATAGTTTGATACAAAGATAGCCAAAGTCTAGAGGATTCAAGGGCTAGGGGAAACTGGAAACCAAGTGAAAGGACTAAGGAGTTCTGTGAACAGGGAAACTAAGACAGACTCCTTTCAAAAGAAATTGTGTTAGTTGACATTTATTTTACTTAATTATGTTAAGGCTGTAGGATAAGCCAAGGGTAGATGTCAAATAATCCATATGGGAAAAAATATCGAAATGACCTAACCACAGCAAGAATGTACATTGACATATGATCTGAAACAGAAAACAAAAAAATACACAGAACACAAAAATGTAACTGAAGATTGAATTGTCTTGCTTGCAATACAGTGCAAACTTCAGTTTTATAGAAGTCTTTCTTTTTTTGAAAAAGTTATTTCCCACAACTTAATTATTGATTCTCTGATGTATAATACAAATTAAGTTTAGTACTGTAACTATTTCTACAGTAGAAGAATGACCAGGATCTGTCTGAACAATTTTGCTGAAGAAAATGCATTTAAATGGTTCAGTAGGTTTAAAAGTTCCTGAATCTCTCATACCTGTATCATGAACATGTACAATGTGAACTGACTCTTCATGAAACAAGGTGAACATCAGAAAAAAAAGCCAACCCAAAACAACAACAACAACAAAACCAAC
Organism: Psilopogon haemacephalus; assembly: GCA_013396835.1. Taxonomy (NCBI): domain Eukaryota; kingdom Metazoa; phylum Chordata; class Aves; order Piciformes; family Megalaimidae; genus Psilopogon; species Psilopogon haemacephalus. Next base: position 11,333 of record VWZI01002430.1, on the reverse strand, counting down.
CAACAAAACAAAACCAACACATAACCCCCTACAAATCCTGGTATATGGCAGAGCAGTGAAAATCAAGATCTGGCAAACAGATAGCTGAGGTTTTAAAATGGATAAGTATATAACAAAAGGCTGGTTTCTAAAAAAAATTGGTATAATTCTGACCTGAAACAAAAAAAAATTTCCTTACATCCTATTTAAGCTATGGATGAAAGTACTTCTACAAATGCAAAGAAACTGGTGGAAGGCAGTAATGGTAATGTTGAGTGATGCATTTGTAAAATGCTCTAGATGTCATCTAAGACAGTTTTTTAGTTATCAGTGTAGTGCTCGTAGTTGCACTTTATCTCTCTAGCAACCTCTGCAGGAGGCTCCCAGCCATAGCAATCGCAGTAGTCTGGTTTATTTCGCGTATCAGTAATAAAGCATATATGAGTAGACCAAAGTAAGAACAATTTGTTAGAAAGACATTGAAATAAGCTTTTTGAGCTCATTATTTCAAGATTATGGGTAGAATGATACCAAAATGGTGTTGGTTAAATGTTCACTGGCAGAACCAAATAGTCAGCTCTTTGGATTGGACACAGCATATGTGCCTTCACACAGGAGCTCTTCAGACCAGCAGCTTGGGAATACTCCCTTTGAACAGCTGAGTGACATGCAAAAGATGTAGAAAGAGATAAAAATGCTAATAATTAAAAACTAAGTGAATAATACCCAGTGTAGAATTTTTAAGAAGGCTAAGAAGGCTGAGAAGGTTTTGGCATTCAGAGACAGTGTCAGCCAGCTGTAATAATCATCTTTAAACACTCTGAGAAAGAAGGAAGACATTATTAGCACTATGGAAACAAAGCATGTGTTCCCATGGACAAAGATGTGTTTCTACAGTAAAAGCTTCTGCAGTAAACTGAAATGATTATACATTTGAGTCGCATTGCTCTGAGTGAGAAAAGCAACATTATATTTATTGGTCTGAAGAGACACACTAGAAACATATGATGTTTTATCTGAGCCCAACAAAAACAATAAACTTTGAAATACTGTAGTTGTGTTTGTCACTTTATGGGTAATAGTGTATTAAGAAAAAAAATTTAACACTGTACTGTCAAACAATGGAAAACATTCGGTCTTGGAAACCACCTAGCAAAGTTTTGTTTTCTTTAGTGATGGTGTATATCCTGGTTAAAACCTTTGCTTAAATTAATTTTATTTTTTAAGAAATGAAATAACTTACTTTGAAGCCTGTGAACTGAGCATTCCTTGTATGATCTCTAGAAAAAGTTTGATTTATGAGTTTGCTGTGCAATTGTTTCAGGGATATCTAACTTGCAGCTTTTTGGCTAGCATTCTTCATAGCACTTTATCTTCCAGTATGTGTGAATACCAGCAGCTTCTGCAAGCTGTCCAGTCCACTCCCAGTCACAATGCGACTCTTTATACTGTTACAAGCTGCCCAAGTAAATGTCCAATGCCTTGAACATACAGCATCCAGGGAATAATAAAACTTTAATAGACATATTACTGAACAAAAAGGACAAATCAAAAATACATTTATCTCCCAAATTTGAAAAGAACTGTGAGTGTGTTTTGATGTTGATTTTTTTCTTGTCAATAAAGTAATCTTACCATATAAGGAACAAAAAGAAGCACAACTATGTCATGCTTTCTCAAATTACCTAGGGATTACCTGATTGGGAAATTGCTAAGAAAATGACATCACAGCTGATCAATGGCTGTAGCATGAATACGACAGCATTAGTAACTTCTCATTAAAAGCTAACTTTGCACTATCTTAAGTATAACATGGTGGTAGGGACTGCCTGATCTGCAGATTCCTTCCCATAGCTGGAAGATAACAGATTTGGGTGCTCAGGTGGTGAAACAGAGACAATGGGAAGGTGGAAAAAACACTTCTCAGGCCCTCTCTTGAAAGCTTTATTTTCACACTCATGATTTGCTTCCTAATCTTAATACCTCTGGGAAGAGGGAGAATGTGTGTCACATCCTGGTCTCCAGCCCAGTGTACTGCCGTGCATACAGAGCACCAATGTCTGTGATACAGGGAGTTATTTCTACTTTGTAGCATTTTCTGAGCACTAGCACTGTAGCCTCCTGTTGTTGATGTACAGCCCTCACTCAGTTACATGGAAAAGAAACAAAAACCCCAAACGAAAAAAAAAACCCAAACAACAGGAAAAAAAGAGGCAATATGTTTTCATTTTGTTAGGAGGGGAAGTTTTACTAAGACATGGCCAGAAATAAGGAAAGCCTGAGGAGCAGCAGTGTTGGGAAGCAGCTGTGATATGATATGTGGTTGCCATATCACAGAGAAAATACACACCAGGAAAGAACCTGAACCATTTGTGTCTTGCCATTGACCTCAGAAACATGAACTTCTATCTTTTCTTTGAAAAAAATTAATTGAATTTTTAGAAAGACAAAACAAGGAAAATGAAGGAAAAAAACCCCAGCCAATCTCCAGTGTTCTTTACTCTTAAATTAATAACAAACATGAGAACTCACTGCCATGAAAAATACAGTTTGTCAGATCAACAGTCTCCAAATGGCACTCTACCAACAGAATAGTGTGAGATTTGTCTTTTCTTTTCCAGCAGTAGAGGATACCCATGGATATTTCTAGACTGCCCAAAGTGTAAGAGGGCCGGAGGTCTTCTCAGTTTACATCATGCTTTCCAATCCCAGTAGGAGCTCCAAGTTAAGCCAGCCCAGGACACTCAGCAAAGTTTCTGCATGGAATGTGTAGCTGACACCCAGGGAAGGACAGGGAGGCATGTGGGGCCCCTTCAAAGCTGAAGGTGTTGAAGAGCAGCCTGTTTTGGGTAGTAATCCTTCATCTTCAGGAAAACACGGGAGCAAAAAAGTGCATCTGAGAATGTGAAAGCTCTCCCCTAGCACAGCAATGCTAAGTTTTCCCTTTACATTCTTTTTGGAAACCCCACACAAATATTAACATAAACTAGTTATTCACAAAACTAATAAAGCACCTTCTCAAGGTATCTGAAAAATGCTTTCAAGGTGTTTTCCTGCTGAGGGCATGATTTCCTCCTGTGAGCAGATCAGATTGCTCAAGACAAACACACTGCCCTCAGTTCTGCCTTTCCTTACTCCTTTCAAGTGTGTGCCTTCAGCAAGCACCATCATGTCTCAAAATCAGTACAGACACCATACTTTCAAGGTATACCTCCTTGCCTTACTTAAGTTTACTGTGATTGTACCCTTACAAATATTCAGCCTTCTTGTACCTTCAGGAAAGCCATACCTTCATTTCCATAATTTCAATAATATACGGTCATTATTTTACAGAGGCTTACTTTATTTTGGCATTCAGAAATATCTATTTTAGTCATCATTGTGAGTATTTAATGCACTTCCACAAATTAAAATCCACAGTCATTCTCACATTATGAAACATAAATCTGACTGCAGAAAGTCTGTCCAATATATATATATATATTTACAGGAAATTCTGTCTAACTTAAATGGTAGTTTATTCTTTATTTCTGAAATCTCCAGAGAGTTTTCTGAAATCTCCAGAGAGTTTTCTGAACTACTTTGGAAGACTGGAAAAGGTCCCTGAAGAATATCCAATAATTTAGAAGGCAGTGTTTCCAGTGCTAGAAGGTGAATGAAGGGCTATATTAGGCTGTAAGCATGCCTGTGGTGACTAATGGCAACATTGTGAGATGAAAAAATAGTGTACAACATAAGGCTCAGAGGAAACACATTCTGACTGATCTGTCAGATCTAAATAATTTAAAAGCACAAGGTATAGCTAGCCTACTGGAAAGAGTACTGTGAATGAGGAGACCTATATTTTATCAGTTTAACGTTTTGGATGACAAGGAAAAATATTTGGGATTTCCATGTAGTACAAGGGTAATAAATTAATACTTGTTCATAACAGCAAGAAATACCAGCAGTTCTGGAGGACACAAGACATGTGGCACATTAGTGATTATTTCTATCACATTGGACTCCTGAAACCCTGACCAAAGCTGAACAGCTTACAAAACACCTTCAATGTAGTTAAGATATTATTTGTATTTCCAAAGTGAAGTAGTACATGAAGTAGCATGTGACATTTATTTTTAAATTTTTAAATCCAATTAATTGTTCTAGTTACTGTACCACTAATTTTTATATGGCTGATTAACTACAGAATAATCCAAATACATTTCAAATTATAAATCTTTCATGATTTGGGAGATTTTATACAAATGTACATTTGACAGTGCTAATTTAAAGCAAATATCAAGCTTGATTAAACATTCCCAAGATAAGAAGGATAAACGATTGAACTATTTTATAGATTTAACTGCCATTGATATGATGTTATAAACAGAAATATTTTTATGTTCATCATTAATTTTTAAAAATAATTATTTGGGAAACAGCCAAGAAGGACTGGAGAACTAGGTCAGAATGTGTGCACAAAACATTTGTATTCTTTACTATATAAACACTAATTTATTTATTGAAATAATACACTGTTAATTATTTATTAAAGAAATTATAATTTTGCTGAGCTTCCCTCTGAAAGAAAAAAATCATTAAAACATGGCTAATGCGATAGCCAAAGCTATGATTATTTCACATCTCTGTCTCCCAACTGTTTGCCAAGTTTTTATTCGCAAATCACTCTCCATTAAAACATAATCTGCATTAGAGCATCTCCAGCAAGTAAACGAATTACAGCGTGTATTTCCAAGTTTTAAGTACTGTAAAAATATTCAGAATTCCTCATCACATTTTCTGTCCTCATACATGGGCAAGTATAGTGAAAAAATATAGAAGAAAAACTCTTTAGGCATCTGTTTTCTGGAATTGTTACTAAGGAATTTAGATTTTATAATACCACTGGCTATTTACCCACACCTATGCTTTTGAAAACACAGATATATCAAACACTTTTTAGTAGTATGGGAAAGGGAGGGAAAGACTCTGTGAGAAGTGACATTACAGATGTAGAGACATTCTTCTGTTTGTGGGGATGGGGTTTTTGGGTTTGTTTTTTTTTTTTTAAACAACAGAACATAGCTAATTCAAAAAGCATTTAGAACTCTTCTGATCACAATCAATCTTCCAAACATCAGTTAAACTTCATGCAAACAATCAGATAAACTGAGAATGTAAAAGCATAAAAACAGCCATTACCAATAAAAATTTGTGCACATGTTCCCAGCTGGAGAGTGAGTGGAACCATAGTCAACAACACAGAAAAGCACCAGCATGTTATTCTCTAAGACAGTGCTGTAAATGAGACAGTGTCCAGGGATAGCTTGGCTATGCTAATCTCAGTTGGCCTCTGTAGTTAATACATTTAAACAAAAACACAGACTTCATGCAATCTATTACTGTGCTCAATTAATTTGAGCACTGGAGTAGATGACCATTTTTCTCTTGTTTTCCATATGATGCATTTTAAATTAACATATATTTATAATGATGTAATTTCACTTAGTTTCATTAATTTTACTTAAAAACAACCAATACTGTACCCACCTAGTGCATTAATAAATATAACATGATATTGACTAATGTGACACACATTTCTCTCAATATCAGTTAACTCTGTATTACAATGGAAAATAAAGTATGATGGGGGTAGTATTCTTTTGCTTTTGCCAGTAGTGTCAACTGATTCTGTGGAAAAGGGAGAACAAATTTGCTTTTATGTCATATTCACTGATGTATTTTTCTCTCTTTTGGGGAGCCTAGTTACCTGCATTTTACTAAACTTCAGTGGACCACTTTACAATTGTCACTGAATCAAATTCTTTACTGAACTCCAGATAGATTAGACACACTGCATTTCTCTTGCCTACAAAATCAATTATCAAAGAAACAGATCAAGTTAGTCTGGAAAGACATCCCTTTAGAAAGTCCATGTTGTATTTTGTATGTTACCCTTGTCTGTTAATTCTTCTTTCAAGACTTTCCTTATAGCCTTGTATAATACTGTAAATGAACTAATGGGCCTCAAGTGTTTAAAGTCCTCTTCTGTCCCCATCATCATCTAAAATATAAGGGCTCTGTTTTCTGATGCCTTTCAGCAACTTCATCACTCCACTTGATGGATGTGCCCAGATAATTGCCACTGTATCTGCACTTTCAGGCACCTCTTTATTTGGGTACTTTTTGGATGGAAATGCTTAGGCCTATATGGCATACATATCAGCTTTACTTTCAGCCTGGGTATTGTAATTTCCAGTCTGTTCTCATCTTCCATAGTCAGCACTTCTGTCCTTACAATAAAATGTGTGTTTTATTTCAATATGATACCACACATCAACCATTTTATTCTTGACTCCTTATTCATTATGCTGCAATTGAGCATCTCCTCTGTGTTCTGTATTTATTCATATATAGCTGGGGAAAGTAAGCAAACTTGTAAACTGGTTGTTTTAATTCACAAGGTCTAATTCAGCTTAGATTTTGGCACTTATGTCTATTGATCTAATTCCTGGCCTCTCAGACATAGTGTACTCCCTAACTCTTTAGGCTATCTGCTTATTTTTCCTGACCTTTCAGAAGTGGCTATTTATCCAGTCAGATCTGCAGCCCTTCCCCACAAGATTTCCCCCTTGATTAAGATGCAAGTTCCAGACAGCTTTCACACCTTTGATTTAAAGAAATTTCACGCCTTCTCCACATCAAAATCCCTAAGCTCTTTAATCCAGTTGACCTCATTAACTAGTTTCCTTAATTTTTCAAAGTATATCCTTTTGAAATTGATCCTTATAAGCTTGAATGCAGCTGTGCTGGTGGAAGTGGTGGCTATGTTGTGCGGCTGCCTCTGCTGTGGTGACATGTGAGTTGGTGCCCATGCTACACTGGCTGGTGCTAATGGGAAAGAATGCAGCCTTGCTGGCCCAGATTTTATCCTATGTTTTAAAGGAAAGCTCAAATGCTTTTTGTAGTTGACAATCACCGTACAACCAGGAGAATTTCTCATTTATTGGTCACAGAAGTTTTTCATCTGAGGGTTTGTGTTAGAAGTCTGTTCAGAGTGGAAGTTGTTGCAAAACTAATGGTGCAGTGGGAACTGACAGGTGAACATTAGTGTTGATTTGTAATTCACCTGTCAATACTGAGAAAGTACATTTTCTCCTTAAGAACTGATAGGTAATGAGATTCCTAAATCTAGAGGTACACAAATAGGAAATAATATCATAAAAGAAGATAGGAAAGAGTTGTTACTGCCTCAAGGTCTTCTTAAGAATGATTCATTCTTGCACAAAGGTTCACCCTCAGCAGCTTTGCTGACAACACCAAGCTGAGTTATGTAGTTGACATACTGTAGGGAAGGGATGCCATCCAGATGGACATTGACAGCTTGGGAGGTGGGCCCATGCAAATCTCATGAAGTTCAATAAGGCCAACTGCAAGGTCCTGCACAATGACTGGGACAATCACAAGCACAAATATAGACTGGACAATGAGCGGACTGAGAACACCCTTCCAGAGAAGGACCTGGGGGTCAGCTGTATGCAGTCACAACTCAAAATGCCAATCATATCCTTAGCTGCATCAAGAAAATTGTGGGCAGCAGGTGGAGGCAGGTGATTCTCCTCCTCTGTTCCACTCTTGTGAGACCCTACCTGGAGTACAGTGTTCAGCTCTGGAGTCCTCCATACAGGCAAGATAGGGACATGTTGAAGTGGGTCCAAAACTATAATCATAGGAATGAAACACCTCTCTTATGAAGACAGGTTTAGAGACTTGGGGTTGTTCAGTCTAGAGAAAAAGGCTTCAGGGAGACTGTATTGCAGCCTTTCAGTACTTAAAGGTCATCTACAGGAAAGATGAGTGACTCAAAAATTTTAGCAGGATAATTATTTTAAATGAGGGTAGATTTAGATTAGATATAAGAAATTCTTCACAATGAATATGGTGAGGTACTGGAAGATATTGTCCTGAGAAGCTATTGATGCTCCATTCCTGTAACTGTTCAAGGCCAAGTTGGATAGGGTTTTGAACATCATCCAGTAGAAGGTATCGCATGGCAGGGGTGTTGGAACTAGTTGATCTCTAATGTGCCTTCCAACCCAAATCATTCTATGTTTCTGTGATTTTGTTTGCAAGCAAAGAGACCTTTATTATTTTGTTTGGGAGGCTACTGTATGACATAAAAGGTCTCTCAGTATGTAGAAAATGTTCATTGTCCTTCAGCAATAGTTTCATTTTCTTAACTTAGCCTCAGCCTTCTAACCTAAGGCAAGAAAACAGAACTTCAGCATTCATGGTTATGTAGTAATGGTAATAGCAGGAAAACATCACCTTGCAAAGTTCACTTTGCCATTGCTATCTTTTACATGGCTCGGCCACTATACTTATATATTTTCTAGATCAGACTTGTGAAGCCATAAGGTTCATCATCCATTAACTGTCAGATTCTTCTATGTTATCTTCCAGCCCAAAGGGGCTGAAACACACAGAGGAAACCTAACAGCAAAATGAAACCTGTTTGTGCACTTGTCTATACAGGTGGACATCCAGTTCACTGGGTGTAGCCCTGTGTTGCAACGAACAGGATAGTGATATGCTTTCTTTTATGTGTGGAAAGCAAACAAGAACATTTATATGTTGATGTTGCCCTCATTCTGTGAAGATAGTGGAAGATAAAAGTATACAAGGCAGAGCATCTATCTCCTAGACACAGTCATGCAGTGGAGAGAAGTAATTTGTTCCTGCTGGGCACATCCATCATAATCCAGATCCTGGAAATATCTGTTATTAGACTGCATTCATTCCAGAGTTTATGCTATGCATGTTTGCTCTTTAAGTTGATTTGCTGCATTGCTGGTGTCAATTAGCATCAGAGATCCCTTCCTATGATGTTGCTGGTAACGAGCATGTTCACCTCTATAGAGTTAACAAACTAATATTGCAAATACAGGCAAGTGTGAAAGTTGCCCCTGTGCTTCAACATAGCTTAGAGCCCAAGACAAAAGAAAGCAAGTTAGAAGCAAAATTGTTTCTAATTTGCAGTTAATAGCCTGCCTCACTTGTAACCCCTCAAAATTCAGAAGATCACATCATGAATATTGATATATATGTACAAAATCTATCTAATTTTACCTGTTCATAATTTGCCAGAAATCATTAGCTATCTTTGGCAGCTGATTGTTTTTACTTGAGTGCTAAGTGGGAAACAAACATGCTGCTATTAAATTCTCACTTATGAGTTACAATTGTATACTGGCAAATTATTTTTCTCTCTTTTTTTTTTAAGTATATTTTGTTCATCCTTTTAAACATGGTCTCAAGTTCAGAGCTCAACTTATGCTGGGAAAAGAAATAAAAAAGCTTAAAGACTAAAGATCACTATTTATGTTTTTTATTCCCTTGTTTCAGTAAACCAGTGTGGAATTTTTTTAATTCAGGAAGATTTTAAGATTTTGAAGCAAAAGGAGAAGAAAATAGCATCTGCTATCCATTAAACAAACAAACAAAAAAAAAAAAGGAAAATTTATTTTTGTTCTTTTGCACTAGAAGTGAACTATTAAGTGCAAGTAGCAATGGTAGAAGACCACTTCATTTCAGAAATTTTGAAATACCACAGCCAACAGATCCCTTCTGCACCTAGCACCAAAGAGGAAGATGCCACTGACTTCATATAGGGAAATGGTGAAGCAGGAAACAGTGATTCTTGAATAACCATTCCTGTAGCTCTGAATTTGCAGAGCTCAGGAGATGAGTGATCTGCCAAAAGGGGCCACTGTCAGCATGGGGAGTTACCAGCTGGAGATAATTCTGTGTAGTACACTTCTTGCCTGCTCAGTGAAGATCACAGAATCACAGAACATCTTTGGTTGGAAGAGACCTTCAAGATCATCTAGTCCAACCGTCAACTCAGCATTGCTAGGTCAGCACTAAACTGTGCGTCTAAGCACCAGGTCCACATACTGTTTAAATAGCTCCAGAGATGGCCAATCCATCATTACCCTGGACAGACTATTACAGTGTTCGATAACCCTTTCCGTGAAGAGATATTTGGAGTATCCAGCCTAAACCTGCCCTGGCACAGCTAGTAACCATTTCCCCTAATCCTATTGCTTGCCACAAGGGAGAAGAGGCTGTGTCCTTCCTCTCTACAACCTCCTTTCAGGTAGTTGTAGAGAGTCTTAAGGTCTTCACTCAGCTTCCTCTTCTCCAGCTTCCTCAGCTGCTTAGAATCATAGAATCAGTCAGGGTTGGAAGGGATCACAAGGATAATCTAGTTCCAACCCCCCCTGGCATGGGCAGGGACGCCCTGATTAGGCTGGCCAGAGTCTCATCCAGCCTGGCCTTAAACACCTCCAGGGAAGTGGCCCCAGCCAACCCCCTGGGCAACCCATTCCAGAGTCTCCCCACTCTCATGGTGAAGAACTTCCTCCTCACATCCAATCTGAATCTCCCCACTTGGATCTTTGCTCCATTCCCCCTAGTCCTGTCACTACCTGATAGCCTAAAAAGTCCCTCTCCGCTTTTCTGTAGGCCCCCTTCAGATACTGGAAGGCCACAATAAGGTCACCTGGGAGCCTCTTCTTCTCCAAACTGAACAGCCCCAACTCTTTCAGTCTGTCCTCACAGGAGAGGTGCTCCAACCTTCTGATCATCCTCATGGCCCTTCTCTGGACATGCTCCAGCATGTCCACATCCCTCTTGTAATAGGGGCTCAAAAACTGGATGCAGTAATTTGGGTGGGGTCTCACCACAGCGGAGTAGAGGGGGAGAATCACCTCCCTCGACCTGCTGGCCACACT
>VWZI01002428.1:141507-167215 GCA_013396835.1 Psilopogon haemacephalus | reverse complement strand
AATCATAGAATCATAGAATGGTCTAGGTTGGAAGAGACCTCAAAGATCATCGAGTTCCAACGCCCCACCGCAGGCAGGGACACCTCCCACTAGATCAGCACGCTCAAGACATCTTCCAGCCTGGCCTNAACATTTGGATGAAAATGCAAACCACATTTGCTAACAAAACACAGCTACAGCTCCAATCATAGAATCATAGAATGGTCTAGGTTGGAAGAGACCTCAAAGATCATCGAGTTCCAACGCCCCACCGCAGGCAGGGACACCTCCCACTAGATCAGCACGCTCAAGACATCTTCCAGCCTGGCCTTGAACACATCCAAGGAGGGAGCAGACACAACCTCCCTGGGCAACCTGTTCCAGTGCCTCACCACCCTCACTGTGAAGAATTTCTTCCTAACATCCCGTTCAAATCTCCCCTTTGCCAATTTGAACCCATTCCCCCTTGTTCTGTCATTACAAGTGCTTCTTCTCTCTGGCAAGAACTTCTTCCTAACATCCAGCCTATACCTCCTCTGGCACAACTTGAGCCTGTCCTCTCATTCTGTTGCTGGTTGCCTGCGAGAAGACACCAACCCCACCTGGCTACCACCTCCCTTTAGGTAGTTGTAGACAGCAATGAGGTCTGTGGTTTTTTAGTAATTTAGGCTATAAAAGGCAGGCAGGCAGTTCTGGGAGCATGGGCAGTCACTGCTCCTATCAGCACACACAAAGTCAGCTCTCGAGTTTTTGGTTTATAAAAGGCTTTCTCACACATGCACATCAACTATTTCGAGAAGAGGCAGCCCTATGCTTCTTGGTGTAAGCAGAACATGGGTGGGATCTCATGATGCAAGTCTCTTTCTGCTCTGAGGGTCTCTTCCGCACTCTCTGGTGGTCTTTTAAGGATGAAGGCAGTAGAATCATAGAATCATAGAATCAGTCAGGGTTGGAAGGCACCACAAGGGTCTCACCACTCTCATGTTGAACAACTTCCTCCTCACATCCAACCTGAATCTCCCCACCTCCAGCTTTGCTCCATTCCCCATAGTCCTCTCACAACCTGAAAGCCTAAAAAGTCCCTCCCCAGATGTTTTGTAGCCCCCTTCAGATACTGGAAGGTCCCCTGGGAGCCTCCTCTTCTGCAGCCTGCACAGCACCAACTCTTTCAGTCTGTGCTCACAGCAGAGGTGCTGCAGCCCTCTGAGCATCCTCGGGGCCCTTCTCTGCACACCTCTGAGCATCTCCACATCCCTCTTGTCCCAGGTGCTCCAGCACTGGATGCAGTACTCCAGATGGGCTCTCAGCAGAACACAGCAGAGGGACAGAATCACCTCCCTGGCCCTGCTGCCCACACTGCTCCTGCTGCAGCCCAGCCTCTGCTTGCCTTTCTGCCCTGCAAGTGCACACTGCTGCCTCATCTTCAGCTTCTCCTCCACCAGCACCCCCAAGTCCCTCTCCTCAGGGCTGCTCTCCAGCCACTCCCTGCTCAGCCTGGATTTATATTTCCCCCACAGCAAGCAACAGTTTTCCTGTGCCCTTTGGTGACTCCTGTGTTCTTGCTGCCTAAGCTTTGTCTGTTTCAACACATATCTACTTTGCCAAAGTCTTGTTATAGAATATCTTCCTTCATACCTTCTCCCCTTGGTTTCTGTTCCTTGCTTGCTCCTCAAGCAGCTGTTGTCTGTTTCACGAGGGCTTATTGTTATTTCACACCATTTGGGTCCTGCTTGTTCTCCAGCAAATTCCATCAATTTCTCACATTAGTACCGATCAGTTGGTTTTAGTTTATCACAAACCCAAACCCTTCTGATTCTGTTGCTCTAACCTTGTCTCAGGTCCCACATTTTGGACTCTGCAGAGATTGAAATTGTGATTTGCCACCCCACTTCGGGGACGCTGCAGGGGGAGTGTAGCTGCTGCAGTGTGAGCTGCAGAACCATCAGCAGCTCCCTCCAGGCCTGCTCAGAGGTACCTTGAGGCTGAAGATGTCTGCCCCTGCTCCTCGTTGCAGCCAAGGCCCAAGTCACCCTGTGAGGAGGTTGGCACAAGGAGTGTCTGTTCCCTGGCTCTGGCAGCCTGCTGTGCTGGCAGAGGTCTTCATGCACACACACTGCAAGCCCCAGCTGTGCCACTTTGTTTTTCTACCCTCCCTTCCCCTGTCACTGCCGAGGTGCAAAGGCATGAAAGGGGAATCTGCTCCTTGTGGCATATTTACCCATCAAATGCTGTACTGATATGGACAAATGTGTACCAACAGAATTGGTTTAGTCTCTATTTGAATTTCTATCTGCAGGAATAATCCATTTATAAGTGAATAATCCAGGCTGTTAAATACTGATTAAATACCTCTGACTCTGAAAGTGACTGAGCCAAGGAGTACAGGCAGCTGAGAGAGGACATTGGGCAAGCCCTGGGACATGCTGGCTGTCTTCATCAGCTCTGTCCCAGGTGAAAAACAGGACAGAGGGATGGGATGAGAGCAGGGACAGACCTGCACTCTGACCTGATGTGGGCATTTGCATTTTCTGATAATAATATTTGTTCTGATAGGACTCACAAAGGTTCCATTTCTTGCTGGGGAATTAAGAAGTGATTTGTTAGCTGAAGAAAGGGTTGAATGTCTTTGGGGCTCAGTTTGCTGAATATTGCACAGAAGTGTCCATGCAATTCCTGGCTATAATTTAGATTTTGTGTGCAAATGGGGGGGTTGTGTGTGTAATTGCCCTTTTAATGCATAATTGCTCGTGGGCAGGTTTTGCAGAAGATCCTATCAGCCACGTGTGTACATAAGTCCCACATTTCTATTCACTTCAGGAAATGTGCACAGGCAGGAATTGAAAAGCAGACACCCAGGAGGGAGGAGAACTTTCTTCAGAAAGGAAACAGTGAGCATCCAGGCAGTAATCAGCAGGCAGGATTTGGTGAAGATTATGAACCTGAGAAACAAGAAGATGTTTATGATGCACATTCAGGATATCCCACAGCAGGGCCAGGCACCCGCAGGGGACCAGCATCAGCCTTTCACAGCCTCTGATGGAGACTACTGTGCTTGGACTGCATGGCTCATATTAACCCTTCCCACTCCTGCTCGGAGCAAGCCAAGGGATGAGCAAGCCAAGAAAAGTGAGACATTGCTACTTGGGTTTACATTCTTATTGTAGAGTTAGAGAATGGCTGGAGTTGATGATCTTAAAGATCTTTTCTGACCAAAATGATTCTATGATGCTATGATTCTTTGTGTGAACATTGAGGTGGGGAGTTGGCTGAAGAAGTTTCCTTCCAGCAGCACTGATTCCTGAGAGGTCAATGTGTGCAGGCCTGCAGGACATGGCAACACCCTGCCCTTTCTGGGGTTGTGATGGTTTGGCAATTATCTACCCACCTCATCCCTCCCCTCCAAACTTTTGAAATAACTCAAACTAGGTTCAGCTGGCTGGAAGTTAATAAATGAAGCTTTATATTTACAGTTTTGCACAATACACAGGCAGGTAACACCCATCTTCAAGAAGGGGGAGAAAGGACAACCCTGGGAACTACAAATCGGTCAGTCTCACCTCTATGCCTGGTAAGATCATGGAGCAGATCCTCCTGAAGGCTCTGCTGCAGCAGATGGAAAACAAAGCAGAGGTGTGTAGTGGCTTAGCAGTTACCTGCCCCTCCACTCTTTGAAATAACCCAGGCTAGGACTCAATCAGCTGGAAGTTGATAAATGAAGGTTGATATTTACAGCAAAGCACAATATGCAGGTAGATATTTACAATGTATAACAGATATTTACAGATATATACAGTGAAAAGGTAATACAGAAACACCACAGCCCTCCCAGAGATCAAAATCCCTAAGAGGGGTTTTCTAACCACCCCTACTACCTTTCCCCCCTTCCTCAATCTTATCTCACCATCTGTGAGGCTCCCAGGTGACCTTCTGGTGGCCCTCCAGGATCTGAAGTGGGCTACAAAAATGTTGGGGAGGGACTTTTTAGGCTCTCATTTAGTGTCAGGACTAGGGGGAATGCCGCAAAACTGGAGGTGGGGAGATTCGGATTGGAGGTGAGGAGGAAGTTGTTGAGCATGAGAGTGGTGAGAGGCTGGAATGGGTTGCCCCTGCAGGGAGGTGTTTGGGGCCAGATCCCTGGAGGTGTTTGGGGCCAGGCTGGCAGAGGCTGTGGGCAACCTGCTCTAGGGTAGGGTGTCCCTGGGCATGGAAGGGGGGCTGGAACTGGCTGAAACTTGTGGTTCCTTCCGACCCTGACTGATTCTAGGATTCTACTAGAGATAAGACCTGGGGAAAACAGGGCTTGGAGTATGTACAAGAGCAGGAGTGAAAGCTAGTATGGAACAGATTCCAGAATAAAGGAGGAGCTCTTTTCTCTTTTGTTGGGCCTTCTGGGACATCCTGGTCATATTGCACAGAATTCTGAACCCACGTGTTCTGAGAGCCTGCGTAGCAGGTTTGGGACAGCACCAGGCTTACCACCATGGCCATGTGGTTCCCAGTGGGAATGCTTATGTTAAGAAGATAAGTGCCTGCCAGCTCTGGATCTACACAGCTCAGGAGTTTGCTGCTCAGTTGGATAGGGTGCATATAACCTGCTCCTTGATCCAAAGAGTTACTTGGCATTCTTTGTCATATACATTTCTCCCTATGATTTTAGCATTTGAGCTATAATAAAGTGTTGAGCCTGCACCAATAGGGGTGTACCCATGTGTGCGTGCATTCCTTGGTCCCCACAGAACCCACTGGAACACTCAACCAAGTCTGCTTCTCCATTCATGGGAGAAATCAGAATCTGTGGAGACTTAAGTCCATGCTTAACTTTACAGATTCACAGATCACACTGGATTGGAAGGAACCCCCCAAAATCATCTTGTCCACAACCCCCTGCAGTGAGCAGGGACATCTCCAACCTGTTCCAGTATTTCACCTCACTATGAAGAATTTCCTACTAATATCCTTAATCCACCCTGATTCAGTTTCAAACCATTGCCCCTCATCACTACAAGCCCTTTTAAACAGTCCTTCCCCAGTCTTTCTGTAGGTCCCCTTCAGATATTGAAACAGAATCATAGAATCATGGAATGGTTTAGGTTGGAAGAGACCTCAAAGATCAGCCAGTTCCAACTCCCCTGTGCCATAGACAGGGACACCTCCCACTAGAACAGGTCGCTCAAGGCCTCATCCAGCCTGGTCTTGAACACATCCAGGGAGGGAGCAGCCACAACCTCCCTGGGCAACCTGTGCCAGTGTCTCACCACCTTCACTGTAAAGAACTTCCTCCTAACATCCCATTTAAATCTACCCTCTACCAGTTTAAACCCATTAACCCTTGTTCTGTCATTACAAGACCTTGTCAATAGTCCCTCCCCAGCCTTCCTGTAGCCCCCTTCAGCTATTGGAAGGCTACTATAAGGTCTCCTGGAAGCCTTCTTTTCTCCAGGCTGCACAGCCCCAACTCTCTCATCCTGTGTTCATAGCAGAGCTGCTCCAGCCCTCTGATCTTCTTGGTGACCCTCCTCTGGACCTTCTCCAGCTGGTCCATATCATTCCTGTGTTGAGAACTCCAGAGCTGCACACAGTACTCCAGATGAGTACTTTAAGCACATTTGTTTTCTGTTGCAGTTAATGCAGATGTTCATTACTCATGAGCTTGGCTGAAATGGATTCAAAGTGCCAGAGTGAGAAGGATGTGAGAGGCATTTGGATGTCACCATTAAGGAAAACCTGCTCCAGTGCCTTTAAGGAACGCTCACAAAACTTCTGTGAGTTCTTACCAAAAACCTGGAGCCCTTTTCCCTTCCACAGCCTCTCCACCTAACTTTTAAAGGCACTTTTACTGAAGATTTACTGATAGAAGCCTTCTACTGAGTGCCTTTGATCGCTCCATATTTCAGAAACAATGTGGGAATGGAAAAATCTCTCTCTTTAGGCTCCATTATCTTCGGCTCCTATTGTCGGCGCAGAGTTATAAAGATCCAGCACTACCCTTAAAACACTGAATAGCTTAACTGCTCACAACATAAAATGAAAGCACTAAACATATCAGGTTTGTGTAAAAAAAAAGAAAGTGCACCTTTTCCCTCGCAATAAACAAGTGGATATATAACAGCAACCAAAATAAAGCAGGCAAAGTGCTGTGGCTGCTTCCCTCGGAGTGCTGGGGTGCAGCTGTGTCAAAATACATCACCCCTGCTGGATTTAACCTCCCTGGCAGGGATGAGAGTCATCACCTACTCCCAGCCTCGGGTGGCAGAAGGGGTCATTTCAAAGGGGTAGCAGTGCAGGAAATATTGTCTCTGAAACGAGGGTCCCCTGGATAAGTGAGAGCATCCAGCAGAGCTGCCGGGGAGCGCAGCCTGCTCTTTCAATCTTCTGCTGCAGTCACCGGCATCCCATGGACGATTAAATTCTTCTGGGCAAAACGTGTCCATTTGTGATAAAATTGATAAGATAAATGATTTTCCTAGACAAAGGAAATGCAAGGTACCTCATCTATCTGGACTGGAGGTATCATTTGATATAGTGCCACATGGGAAATTATCAACTCAAAGCGAAGGCACCGAGGATTTATACCGGAGCTGTAAAGTGGGCACGGCGCTGGCTAAAGGAGAGCCAGTGACAAGGAACACTGAGAGGGGAATTATCACTCTGAAGTGAGGTTACCAGTAAACATCCCCGAGGATGAGGAGTGAGGCTGAACATATTTCATTTCTGCATTGACCTTGGAAGGGAAGGAGCAGGCCAATGGCACTCGGAGCTGATGCGATGGCAGGAGCATCGTCAATGCAAACCAGGATGGGGCTATTAACTGAGGGCTGACCTTGAAAACCGAAGGAATAGAAAAGGGATAAAATGCAGTAATATCTAACGAATGGACAAGTACTTCTGGAGCTGTAGAGAGAATTTCAGCTATTTGTTGGAAATGACTGAGGACGAGAAAGGCTTGAGAGTACTTGGACGTCACAGGTTAACTATTAAGTGCCAATTATATGGTCTCGTGTAATGATCTGATGTACCCACCTCGGACTGCCACTTAAGCCTGCAAGTCTGGCAAAGCACTAATTCAATTTTACACAGGTTGGTCTGACCTCATCAGAACAATGTGCACAGTTCTCTTTTCCCCTAAGTGTGAGAGGGAAGAATTCAAACAGTAAATGGCCCAGTAAAGGGATTTTGGACAATCAGAGGAATGCAAGGACTGTTCATCTGAGAGAAAGGAAAGAGCTCTTAGTTTAGTTAGGTAAAGATTGGGAGTGGGACATATGAGGAGACAAATGCCCAAAGGAGACAATTACTGCTGAGAAGAACTAACAGTGATGGGCCTGAGGACAAATGGCTTAAATAAGCCCAGAGTTAATTTAGGCTTGAAATTAGGGGCAAGGCTACACAGCAGGCAGCAGGGGCAAAACCCTGTAACACCCACATAAGGTGAAGGGTGAAGAGGGTATTACAAAGCTGGTTAATGGAGCTGCAAAAGGCCAACAGGACCTGGGTGTCAGCACCAGGGAATGCTCCTATGTGATGATTTATCACAAAGGACTGGGAAGCCTGAGGATAGTGGGCTGCAATATCACAGAATCAAAGAATGCATCAGGTTGGAGGAGACCTTCAGAGGTTATCTCATCCAACCCCCCTGCAGTGAGCAGGGACGCCTCTAACTTAATTCAAGAGAGATATTGAGGTACTGGATTGTGCCCAGAGAAGGACAACGAGGCTGGTGAGGGGCCTGGAGCACAGCCCTGTGAGGAAAGGCTGAGGGAGCTGGGGTTGCTTAGCCTGGAGAGGACGAGGCTCAGGGGTGACCTCATTGCTGTCTACAACTACTTAAAGGGAGTCTGCAGCCAGGTGGGGTTGGTCTCTTCTCCCAGGCAACCAGCAACAGAATGAGGGGGGACAGTCGCCAGTCATGTTGGGAGAGGTATAGGCTGGATGTTAGGTAGAAGTTCTTCACAGAGAGAGTGATTTGCATTGGAATGGGCTGCCCGGGGAGGTGGTGGATTCCCCATTTCTGGAGGTATTCAAGCAAGTCCTGGATGGGCACTTAGTGCCGTTGGATAGGGCTGGGGGATAGGTTGGACTGGATGATCTTGGAGGTCTCTTCCAACCTGGCTTCTTCTCTTCTCTTCTCTCCTCTTCTCTTCTCTTCTCTCCTCTTCTCTTCTCTTCTCTCCTCTTCTCTTCTCTTCTCTCCTCTTCTCTTCTCTTCTCTCCTCTTCTCTTCTCTTCTCTCCTCTTCTCTTCTCTTCTCTCCTCTTCTCTTCTCTTCTCTCCTCTTCTCTTCTCTTCTCTCCTCTTCTCTTCTCTTCTCTTCTCTTCTCTTCTCTTCTCTTCTCATTAACTGGATCAGGAACATGCTGTGTAAAGGCAGTCCAGTTTTTTTTTTTGTCTGTAGGGATGTTTGAAGAACAGGTGCAGCTCATAAAGCAGACATCTTTTGAAGGAGGTAAAGGAATTAATATCTGGAGGAAACTACCATTTGCCATCATCATTTTACACCTGGTTTTAAACAACTAAGCTATCCAGAGAAGAAGGCAGAAATCAGAGCAGGAGTGGTACCTGCCTGTCTGGTTGCAGGCTGTGTGCAGCAAACAGCCTTGAGCTCAGTGCTCCTCAGAGAGTTCAGAGGATACTTAGAGAAAGTGGCACACTTTTGCCAAAACTGGACTCAGGGCATGAATGATTCATGAACAGAAAACAAGGCTACATTCATCAGATAATTTATATGTAAAACAGTAGTTCCACCAGCTACAGAAACGAGCCCAGATCCCCCTAGGTCAGAGCCATAATGAGCTGCTAGCAGTGGGAAGGATGCCTTCCTATTTATGCCCTGTGATATTTCCCCATTAGTCTGTCACCTTCCCCTCTCGGTCACGGGTGCAGGGGATGCAGGGGATGTGCTGTTGTTTATCAGTGGGGACCATCCTGGCTGCCAGCATCTGATGAACTGATTTGCTGGGGCTTTCCTGGGGTTTTGTCCCCCTGTGCAACAGCAGCAGGCCAGGCTGGGGGTGCTAAGCTCATCTTGGGTGTCTCTTCCAACCTGGCTGATTCTACTTCTATTCTATTCTATTCTATTCTATTCTATTCTATTCTATTCTATTCTATTCTATTCTATCATGGGGACTTTGATTTGAGCACCGTTGGCAGTGGTCACGGAAAGACAATAGATGAAATCTCACTGTGGCTGGGCTGTGCTGGGTGGATGGAAACCAAGGGTCCATAACTGAAGTCCTGACACAAAAGGATGTGGACCTGTTGGTCCTGAAAAGGCCACAAAAATGATGCAAGGGCTGGAAATCCTTTGCTTTGAGGGCAGGATGAGAGAGTTGAAGAGACCTGGGAGGCTGGGAGAGTTGTTCAATGTAGAGAAGGCTCTGGAGAGACCTTCTTGTGGCCTTTCAGTACTGACAGGTACCTAGAAGAAATCTAGGGACAGGCTTTTAATCAGGCCCTGTTGTGACAAAGACAAGAAGTGATGCATTGAAACTAGGGAGGTTTAGACTTGCAAGAAGGATGATGGGTTTTATGCTGAGAGTGGGGAGACCCTGTCTCAGGTTGACCAGAGATATGGTAGATGCCCGGACACTGGAACCATTCCAAGTTACATTGGTTGTGGCTCTAGTTGCAGATGTCCCTGCTGACTGCAGGGGTGGTTGGACTAGAATCATAGAATCATAGAATCAGTCAGGGTTGGAAGGAACCACAAGGATCAGCCAGTTCCAACCCCCCTGCCATGCCCAGGGACACCCTACCCTAGAGCAGGCACCCAGAGAGTTTGCTCCCTGCTTGCTCGGCTAGCAAACTAAATATTCTATTTAAAATCACATCTTTAATAACCTTCACTGGCAAAGATCTGAGAGTTCAGCTGTAGAATAGTCCTGAATATGCTGCAGAGTGGCACAAATGTTGTTCACCCTTAAGTAGATAGCCTGCAACTTGTGAAATCTAACTGAAGGTGTTCACCCACCTCTACTCACCTTGTGCCAAGCAACTCCTACAATTAGCTTTTTGAAGCCTGGTTTTCTCTGTAGGAAGCCCGAGCAGGTGGACAGTTGGTCTGACCCAAGTAGTGCTGCTGTGATTTTTTTTTTTCCCCCCATTAGAAATAGACTGAATTAATAGAAAATATCTACTGAGGAGTGGTTGGAGCTGCTCCAAGGCTGTAGAGCTGCAGAGCAGTAAGACCAGAAGGTGACACACATCTCTGCAAGGATGAACTGTGAGGGTCTGGTGTCCCTTCTGCACTGCTTGGCCCCTGGGAAGACTTCATAGAAGAAAAGAGTCTTGTCATTTCAACGGGCAGAGCAGAAAAAACCTGTCGCTCAGATCTGCTTGAAGATCACCAATCCTGGCTCTAGGAAGCCAGCCAAGAGGCTTTATGGGCAATGATAAAAACGGTTTGAGGGTACTTCTTGATGTTCTCATGATTTGGGCATGAGCCAGTACTGCACACTTGCAGCCCAGAAGGCCACTGGCATCCTGAGCTGCATCAAAAGCAGCATGGCCAGCAGGTTGAGAGAGGTGAGTCTGCCACTCTGCTCCGCTCTGGTGAGACTTCATCTGCAGTACTGTATCCAGCTCTGGAGTTCTCAGCACATGAAGGACATGGACTTGCTGGAGTGGGTTTAGAGGAGGCCAGAAAGATGATCAGAGGGCTGGAGCACCTCTCCTGTGGACACAGGCTGAGAGAGTGTAGGCTGTTGAGCCTGGAGAGGAGAAGGGTCCAGGGAGACTTCAGAGCATTTCAATATCTGAAGAGGACCTAGAGAAAGGCTGGGGAGAAACTGTTCAGAAGGGCTTGGTGTGATGGTTCAAGGGGCAATGGTTTGAAACTCTAGCAGGAGAGATTTGCTTTGGGCACTAGGAGAAAATTCTTCACAAGGAGGGTAGTGAAATACTGGAACAGGTTGTCCAGAGAGGTGATGCCTTTGTGCCCGGAGACATTCAAAGCCAGACTTAATGGGGGCCTGACTGATCCTAGTTAACAATGTCCCTGCTGACTGCCAAGGGTTGGACAAGATGACCTTTGAGGCTCTCTTCCAGCCTGATGCACTCTATTATTCTCCAACTCCATAATGGGAATGTGATCTGACACTTTTCTTCCTCCTGACCACGAATACAGCGTGCAAGATGTGTGAGACCACCCTGAGCTGTCTTGGGCAGGCAGAACTAACACCCTCAGCATTTTGTCTAGGTTTTTTTGCTCCAGAATTATCAAACCCAAGGCTCTGACTGTGCCGTGGGTCCTCCGTGCTGTGCTGTGCCCCACAGCTCTGCCTACAGAGCAGCCCAGGCCACCCACCACAGCTCCTGCAGAGTGTTACTGCTTTTCTAGCCCCCACTCCTCCTTCTCCTGCATGTGCACACAGGCACCTTGGGAATTTCGTGGATGACTGCTTCCCTCCTTAGCTGGTTTCCCTCCTATTGCTTTCCAAACCACTTCCCATTGCTCCTGCTCTCCTTCTAGCCTTTTGTTACCATGGGCTTTTCCTGCTCTGTGCTTCTTTCAGGGACTATTGCCTCCTTTCTCTGCTACTTCTAGATGCTCCCTGCTTTATCCATCCCTCCTACCCATCTAGTTATTTTTAAGCTCACCACAACAACTTTTTTTTTTTTTTTTTTTCCTCCTCACCACTACACTGATTCCAGCCCTCCCCAGAAAGCTTTAAAAGACATCCCACACCCAGCCCACCTTTACATGCAGCTTGTGATGTTAAATGCATTGCATTTGCTCTTCTGAAGAGAGGCTGAGTCAAGCTAGGAGGGGGGAACTCTCAGACAGATCTTTCTGCTGTCCAGATGTGGACAGGTGTGCTGATGTTCTCCTTAGCAGATCCATCTCTTTGAGATAATTTCACAGAGCAGGGGGGCTGAGATCAGGTTATTCTCTGATGTCCTGGTTTGGGCTGGAGTTAATTTCCTTCCCAGTAGCTGGTGCAGGGCTGTGCTTGGATTTAGTGTGAGAACAAGGTTGCTATCAGACTGATGTTTAGCTCTTGCTCAGTAATGCTTGCTCTAAGTTCTGTGCTTTACAGGTTCTTGTGCTCTGAGAGAGAGCAGGAGCAGCAGAAGCTGGGAAGGAGCATAGCCAGGACAGCTGACCCACACGAGCCAAGGAGATACTCCACACAACAGGATATCATGCTCTGAGAGAAGCTGACTGGGAGGGACCAGCTGCTCCCAGGGCATTGGTCCATGATGCTCAGCAACTGCCCTGAGCATCACTTGTCTGTCTTGAATTTTATTTCTCTTCATTGGGGGGGTCTATAGTCCTTTTAATCATTGTTATTTTTACTATTAATTTAATTTTTATCATTTTCCAGGCTCAACAGCCCCAACTCTTTCAGTCTGTCCTCATAGGAGAGGTGCTGCAGCCCTCTGAGCATGCTCCTGGCCCTTCTCTGAACACCTCCAGCATGTTCACATCCCTCTTGTCCCAGGGGCTCCAGCCCTGGATGCAGTACTCAGGATGGGCTCTCAGCAGAACACAGCAGAGGGGCAGAATCACCTCCCTGGCCCTGCTGCCCACACTGCTCCCAATGCAGCCCAGCCTCTGCTTGCCTTTCTGCCCTGCAAGTGCACACTGCTGCCTCAGCTTCAGCTTCTCCTCATCCACCAGCACCCCCAAGTCCCTCTCCTCAGGGCTGCTCTCCAGCCACTCCCTGCCCAGCCTGGATTGGTGCTTGCCATTGCCTCCACCCAGCTTCAGGACCTTACATTTGGCCTTGTTGAACCTCCTGAGCTTGGCTTGTGCCCACCTCTGCAGCCTGCCCAGCTCCCTCTGGATGCCATCCCTGCCCTCCAGCCTGGCTGCTGCACCACACAGCTTGGGGTGCTCAGCAAACTTGCTGAGGCTGCACTCAATGCCTCTGCCCATGGCACCCACAAAGATGTTGAACAAGACTGGGCCCAGGACTGATCCCTGAGGGACTCCACGTGTCACTGGTCTCCACCTGGACATGGAGCCATTGACAGCCACTCTTTGGCTGTGGCCATCAAGCCAGTTCTGTCTCCATCTGGTGCTCCACCCATCAAGCCCATGTGTCACCAGCTTGGAGACCAGGATGTGGTACAGGACAGTGTCAAAGGCTTTGCTCAGCTCCAGGTCAATGACATCAGTTGCTCACCCCTAAAACCATTAAACCAACCCGTATTAAACCTTTCATATCTACCCCATGAGGTTTTGATTGGTTTTGTTTTGGTTTTGCTTGTTTTTGTTTGTTTGGTTGGTTGGTTTGGGTTTTTGTGTTTTTTGTTTTTTGTCATTGTTGTATTTTGGGTTGGGTTGGGTTTTTTGTTTGTTTGATTTGGTTGGGCTTGGGTTTGTTTTGTTCTGTGTTGATTCCCATCCCACTCCTCTCCACTCCACTGGCAGCTGGGAGAAGTGAGCAAGTAGCTGTATCGTGCTATAGTTGTTGGCTGGAGCTAAACCACAATGCCTCATTATTTTTAGAAACTGATTTTATTTGCTATCAAGAGTTTCCTGCAGCTTTTTCTTCCAAAGGTGCCTGTAGCTGCTGCAGATTTTCAGTTTTCTCACCCATGAGATAAGATAGAAATGAAACAAAACCCCAAACCTGATGCCCTTTTTGGATACTAAGCTGCAGAGTTTTCAATAACCAAATTTATTATTATTATTATTATTATTATTATTATTATTATTATTATTATTATTATTATTATTATTATTATTATGTGGCACAGGCAATGACCATCTCCTAGCATCATTTCCTTCCTGAAACCTCCATGGCACACATGCCCACATATACAGAGAGCTTTGCTGATTGCTGTCCCTACCTCCCAACCCTCTTCTTGAGTTTGAAACCCACTGCAGCGATTGCAAAGCTCTCTTGCAACACAAATATTATCTGAGTTTCCCCCACATAGCCTTCTGGTCCTCACTTCAGTGTCGGCTAAGCTGTCGTGTGCAAGAGTGATGCTGTCAGTAGAATATCTGATTATTTTTAGCCCAGTTCTGGTTGGGAGCTCATTGTGTATTCCACAAGGGAGCTTGTCCTTTGCTTCTTGCAGGGAGCTTGGTGGAAATCCTGAGTAGTAGGTGTGGGGACCTTTGACTTCAGCATTGCTCTGGCACCATGCACATAAGCTGCCACCTGGAGATGGCACTTGTGTTACAGTATAGGGCTAGTGCCCTAATTTTAAATAAGAATAAGATTTTTCCAGAGAATTCCAGCCTAGGATAAACAGTTTTAGGGACTGAACACAGAATAATTCAAGATGAGTTTATCTAATTCCATTGGCCTACTCAATATCTTATATTTTTAAGCACAGGTTTGCTTCCTCTCTCTGGCTTCCTTCTACTTGCTTCTGGCTTTCCTCCTCTGCCTGTGATCTTGCATGCTGATCTTCTTGTTTGGGTAGGCAAAAGGTACAGGGCAGGGAGGTAGAGACAGTAGTTGGCTATAATACAGCCTCTTGACTTCTGTTTGTCTGGGGAGAGGGAAGAGAGAGCTGCAATATTATGCCCAAGGGGTATTCACAGGATCACAGGACCTTAGAAATTGGAAGGGACTTCCATCCAGAGATCACAGAATCATAGAATGAGTCAGGGTTGGAAGGGACCACAAGGATCAGCCAGTTCCAACCCCCCTGCCTTGCCCAGGGACACCCTACCCTAGAGCAGGCTGCCCACAGCCTCTGCCAGCCTGGCCAAAAACACCTCCAGGGATCTGGCCCCAAACACCTCCCTGCAGGGGCAACCCATTCCAGCCTCTCACCACTCTCATGCTCAACAACTTCCTCCTCACATCCAGCCTCAATCTCCCCACCTCCAGTTTTGCTCCATTCCCCCAAGTCCTGCCACTCCCTCACAGCCTCAAAAGTCCCTCCCCAGCTTTTTTCTAGGCCCCCTTCAGATCCTGGAAGGCCACAAGAAGGTCACCTGGGAGCCTTCTCTTCTGCAGCCTGCCCAGCCCCAACTCTTTCAGGCTGTGCTCACAGCAGAGGTGCTGCAGCCCTCTCAGCATCCTCGGGGCCCTTCTCTGCACACCTCCAGCATCTCCACATCCTTCTTGTCCCAGGGGCTCCAGTACTGGATGCAGAACTCCAGGCGGGCTCTCAGCAGAGCAGAGCAGAGCAGAGGGGGAGAATCACCTCCCTCAATTTGCTGGCCACACTTCTCCTGCTGCAGCCCAGCCTCGGCTTGGCTTTCTGGGCAGTTTTGTGGAGTTTCTGCCTGTTTAGTGCTTCTCAAAAGCTGTTTGGCCACTTTAGCTTTTGCTTTTTCCTATTTAAAAATCTTCCTTTGTTAATCACTAAGAGGGACTCCAGCTGCAGCAACCTGACAGAAGGACCTGAGCAAGCAGATGAAGTATTTCTGTCGGTTGTCTGAAAAGCCTCTTTGGCTTTGTGCTCCAACTCCTTCCTCTTGTCTGACTCACCTGGCATTTTCCAGCATTCTTCTTTGGTTGGTAGAGGATTTCTTCCACTGCTTTTGCCAGGGTGTTTTGGAGAAGATGATTGTGCTGTTTCAACTCTTCCACACATACTCTAGATCATAGAATCACAGATTGGTTTGGGCTGGAAGGGACCTTAAAGGTCATCCAGTTCCAACATCCTTGCCATGGGCAGGGACAGCTTCAGTAGAGCAGGTTGCTCAAGGCCCCATCTGACATGACTCTGAACACCTCTAGAAGGAAACATTAGAATCATAGAATCATAGAATGGTTTAGGTTTGAAGGGACCTCAAAGATCATCCAGTTCCAACCCCCCTGTGCCATAGGCAGGGACACCTCCCACTAGAACAGGTCACTCAGGGTCTCATTCAACCTGGTCCTGAGCACCTCCAGGGAGGTTGTGAAGAATGGGATCTTTGATCCCATTCTGTGCTTCTGTGCTCCACAACCTCCCTAGGCAACCTGTGTCAGTGTCTCACCACCCTTACTGCAAACAACTTCCTCCTAACATCCAGTTTCAGTCTCCCTTCTGCTACTTCAAACCCATTTCTCCTTGTTCTGTCATAACAAGATGTTGCCAATAGTCCCTCCCCAGCCCTCCTGTAGGCTTCTTTCAGATCCTGCAAGGCCTCTCCAAGGTCTCCTGGCAGCCTTCTCTTCTCCAGGCTGAAAAGCCCCAACTCCCTCAGCCTGTTCTCAGAGCAGAGCTGCTGCAGCCCTCTCAGCTGCATCTTGGTGGCCTCCTCTGCACTGGCTCCACCACTTGCATGTGCTGCTTGTGCTGGGGGCTGCAGAGCTGCAGACAGTGCTGCAGGTGGGGTGTGAGGAGAGCAGAGCCAAGGGGCACAATCCCCTCCCTTGCCCTGCTGCCCACAGCTGCTCTTGCTGCAGCCCAGCACACAGTTGCTGTCTGGGCTGCACTCACACTGCAGCCTCATCTTGAGCTTCTCATCCACCCAGACCCCCCAAGGTCCTGTTCCTCAGGGCTCCTCTCAGCCATTCCCCACCCAGCCTGGAGTTGTGCTTGGGATTGCATCCACCCAGATCTGTTTCATGACCTCCCTGGGCAATCTGTCCCCGTGTCTCTCCACCCTGACTGGAAAGAACATCTTCCTAATCTCCAGCCTAAATCTGCCATTTTCCAGCTTCAATCCTTCCCCCCTCATTCTATCACTACACTCAGCTCCTCTCCAGCTTCCCGTAGCCCCTTCAGGTACCAGAAGGCTGCTCTGAGGTCTCCCTGGAGTCTGCTCTTCTCTAGACTGAACAGCCCCAACTCTTTCAGTCTGTCTGTATTGATTGTGGGCTATTGAAGAGGCTGAAATTATAAATTCTGTAGCTTTTATAATTTCCAAAGCCCCACCCACAATCTGTGTGTAGATTAGTTTAAGTTTGGGTTCTAATTTGGTCGGGAAAAGTCTTCACAATGATGCCTTTTCTTGTAATTCAGGAAAAATCAGAAAAATGGAAAGGTTTGGGCATGAAACTTGCCCTACTTACAGATGGGAGACTGTCTCAAAGTCCGTGCGAGGTTCGTGTCTCCAGGTCCGTGTTCAGGTCCCAGTGCAGGTCCGTGCAGGTCCCAGTGAAGGTCTAAGCAAGTCCTTGCAAGTCCAAGCAAGTCCAAGCAAGTCCTGCTGCAATCTGTCCAGCTGCCACATATATACTGAGGTGATCTGTTGCCTCCCTGTTCAGGCCCATGGAGGGTGGGAGAAGGCACTTCACACCTATTGTACTAAGCCTCCGGTGACAGAGGTGGGGAGGGAGGAAGACCATTTCCTGCCCCATTCACACCTCTGGTGGGGCAGTGGACTGGGTGTGCCCTGCCACAGTTCACACCTCATTCAAACCTCCGGTGGGGCAGTGCCCTGCTCTGCCACACTGTCCCCACAAGGGAGGTGCTCCAGAGGTAGATTTCCACTCTATTGAGTTTAGATTTTCCTGCCTGTAAACTGGCAGGGCTGATACTGGTGGCTGGCACCCTGCAGGAAGATGTGTGACGTGGAAATCAAAGTCTGGCAGCCCCTGATTTACTCTTCAGCTCAAACTGGAATTCATTCTGTGCTTGTCTTGTAGCCTTCCACTGTCAATTTTGTTAATAAATTAGGGCTTTATTCGTTGTTTTTTGCTTTTTTTTTTCAGTTTAATCCTAAACATTTCCATGCAAATTGTGATTCCTCCTAAGCCTCATTCAGTCTGCACCGTTGGTCGCTCTGTGCTGGCAGCTCTGATAGCAGGGTAAATGTCACCAACCTTTCACCATTTTGACTTCCAGAATCAGGACTTCTGTTTGATTACTTTTCCTCACAGTGGTTGATTATTTTTTTTCCCCCTGCTGAAATCTCCCATTATTTAGCAGAAGCAATGCCTGGATTTTCATTAGAGCCTGGAGGCAGCTACAGCCCTGACCCTTCCTCTCCTCCCTGCAGCTCTTTGCAGGTGTGTGCTGTTAAATAAATTACAATCAGCTAAGTGGGCACCAGCCTAGAAGCAGTTCTGATGTGTAAGTTACACAAAATTGCTTGTGCAGACACTGTACTGAAACCTAAGTCATCCAAATAACTTAAAGATTTCAACCTCAATGCCAACCTGTTCAGAGGTATTGCTGCTGCCAGAACCACAGAATCACACAATTAACCAGGTTGGGAAAGACCTTCAAGAGCCCAACCCTATCACCTAACACATTCTAATTAACTAGACCATGGCACCAGGTGCCTCATCCAGTCTCCAAAAACGGGGACTCCACCACCTCTCTGGGCAGCCCGTCCCAATGCCAATCACTCTTGCTGGAAAGAACTTCTGCCTAACATCCAGCCTGAACCTGCCCTGGCACAGCTTGAGGCTGTGTCCTCTCCTTCTGTCCCTGGGTGCCTGGCAGCAGAGCCCAATCCCACCTGGCTACAACTTCCTTTTGGGTAGTTGTAGACAGCAACAAGATCCCACCTGAGCCTTCTCTTCTCCAGGCTGCACACCCCCAGCTCCCTCAGCTGCTCCTCCTAGGGTCTTGTGCTCCAGCCCCCTCCCCAGCCTTGCTGCCCTTCTCTGGTGCTCCTTTAACTGCTGAGCTCTGCACACAGCCCAGGTGCTGAGTAGAGAAATGCATTCCTCCAGAGAGTGATGAGCTCTGCCCTGAGCCTTCTCTTCTGCAGGCTGCACACCCCCAGCTCCCTCAGCCTCTCCTCTTGGGGCTGTGCTCCAGCCCTCTCCCCAGTCTTGCTGCCCTTCTCTGGACATGTTCAAGCACCTCAACATCTTTCTTAAATGGAGGGGCCCAGAACTGGACACACTAATCAAGGATCAGTGCTAAGTACAGGGGAAGAAGCACAGCAGCTGCTCTTATATTGCTGTGTGGATCCTAAAGGCTCATCCTAGGTCAGGTAGGTTTATCCAGTGAAGCATTTGCCTGCACACTGGGATCACAGGGCTGCTGCCTCTCCCTGGGTATGCCTCGAGACCAAGACTATGAGCACAGCAACCTATATTGTCCTTATGGTGTCTCCAGTGCTTGGGCAGCCCCACAGCCCTGCAGCTGGCAGGCAGAGTTTGTCTCATCAGCTCTTACAAGTGCCTCAGGAGCTGAACCCATAGTCTGGTGACACAGCCCTAGGAGTGTGCTCTTGTGGCCAGGAGGGCCAATGCCATCCTGGGGTGCATTAGAAGGGGTGTGGTGAGCAGGTCATGAGAAGTTCTCCTGCCCCTCTACTCTGCCCTGCTGAGGCTCCATATGGAGTACTGTGTCCAGTTTTGGTTTGTCTAATTCAAGAGGGACATAGAACTGCATGAGAGAGTCCAACACAGAGCCACAAAGATGATTAAGGCAGTGGAACATCTCTCTTATGAGGAGAGACTGAGAGAGCTGGGGCTGTGCTGCTTGGAGGAGACTGAGAGGTGACCTCAGCAATGGTTATAAATATGTAAAGGATGAGTGCCAGGAGGAGGCAGCCAGACTCTGCTGGGTGATGCCTGATGATAGGATGAGGGGCAATGGGTGGAAGCTGTAAACATGAGAAGGAATTTTTTTCACTGTGAGGGTGACAGAACACTGGGACAGGCTGCCCAGGGGGGTTGTGGAGTCTCCCTCTCTGGAGATAATCGAAAGCCACTTGGATGCATTCCTGTGGGATCTGGTCTAGGTGACCCTGCTCTGGCAGGGGGGTTGGACTCGATGAGCTCTCAAGGTCCCTTCTAGCCCCTGACATTCTGTGATTCTGTGAATTCTCTGAAATGAAATAACCCTTTTATGACTTTATCAATTCTCAGGAGGAGTCATTGCCTAAAATACCCTAGTGGCATCCAGTCAGAAACAAGTAGCCCAAATCAAGCTTCATTGCCTCAAACGAGAAGCATGACGAAAAACCTCTGGGGTGAACTTGTGGCCTTCCAGTATCTGAAGGGGGACTACAAAAAAGCTGGGGAGGGACTTTTGAGGCTATTAGGGAGTACCAGGACTAGGAGGAATGGAGCAAAGCTGGAGGTGGGGAGATTCAGATTGGATGTGAGGAGGAAGTTGTTGAGCATGAGAGTGGTGAGAGCCTGGAATGGGTTGCCCAGGGGGGTGGTTGGGGCCACTTCCCTGGAGGTGTTTAAGGCAAGGCTGGCAAAGGCTGTGGGCAGCCTGATCTAGGGCAGAGTGTCCCTGGGCATGGCAAGAGGGTTGGAACTAGGTGATGCTTGTGGTCCCTTGCAACCCTGACTAATTCTATGATTCTAAACCTTTGGTCAAA
Organism: Psilopogon haemacephalus; assembly: GCA_013396835.1. Taxonomy (NCBI): domain Eukaryota; kingdom Metazoa; phylum Chordata; class Aves; order Piciformes; family Megalaimidae; genus Psilopogon; species Psilopogon haemacephalus. Next base: position 147,096 of record VWZI01002428.1, on the reverse strand, counting down.
TTAAAAAGCCCCAAAACTTTTAGAAGCAGAAACAATGTGGTTAAATAGAGGTGAAAGCTAAAAGATACATCAAGGCTGGCACTGAAATTTGCTGATTGCTGTTTTGCTGCAAGGGTAAAGTTCAACACTGCACTGATGATGGTATTGGATTTCCTGCGCCCAGTAAACACCCACATGGAGGAGCAGCACTGTCAGCTTCCTCCTTCAGATCACTGGATGAAAGACTAAGAGTGCACCTCCTGCTGAACTTCAGTGGTTAGATGCTTTAAATTACAGCTTGGGAAGTAAAGAAGAAGCCATTCTTGGCTGTTTCTGCTGCGGCTGTTCTTGAGCCCCTATGACAAGAGGGATGTGGAGATGCTGGAGGTGTGCAGAGAAGGGCCCAGAGGATGCTCAGAGAGCTGCAGCAGCTCTGCTGTGAGCACAGCCTGAAAGAGTTGGGGCTGTGCAGTTTGGAGAGGAGGAGGCTCCCAGGGGACCTTCTGGTGGCCTTCCAGGATCTGAAGGGGGCTACAAAAAAGCTGGGGAGGGACTTTTGAGGGTGTCAGGGAGTGCCAGGACTAGGGGGAATGGAGCAAAGCTGGAGGTGGGGAGATTTAGACTGGATGTGAGGAGGAAGTTGTTGAGCATGAGAGTGGTGAGAGGCTGGAATGGGTTGCCCCTGCAGGGAGGTGTTTGGGGCCAGATCCCTGGAGGTGTTTTTGGCCAGGCTGGCAGAGGCTGTGGGCAGGCTGCTCTAGGGTAGGGTGTCCCTGGGCATGGCAGGGGATTGGAACTGGTTGATCCTTGTGGTCCCTTCCAACCCTGACTGATTCTATGATTCTATATCTTCCCTGAAAGTGTTGTCAAGCCCTGGCACCAGATGCTCAGGGCAGTGATGATGTCCCTCATCCCTGGGGGGGAAATAAATGATCCTTGTGGTCCCTTCCAGCCCTGACTGATTCTATGATTCTACAGTTCTATGATTCTATCATTCCATGATTTTATGATTTTGTGATTCTCTCCTGGTGTTTTGAAAGTGTCCCCTTCCCCCATCTCTAACCACACTTTAGAGCATGACATTCCATAGTTGAAGCTATGTTTGCAGCATCTGCTCTCCTCCTCCTTGCATCACATGCACAGCCTCTATTTATAGCAGGGACCAATTTTTGTTCTTATGCATCATTCCATCCAGCAGAAAGCAAAACAGAACGAGAAGCCAGTGCAGGGAAATTGCTCCCTCAAGTCAGATTTTCAACAGAGAATGGAGGAATAACCTCCTGCCCCTTGCACTACCCCCAAAGCCCACAGCTGAGATCTAGAACCATACTTTGGCCACTGTGCGATGCTGAAGTACCTCTTGGAGGCTACCATATCACAGCAATGAGCACTTTTGAATTGAGCCAAGTGTATTTAGTTTTTAGAAGACTGGCATAAGTCATCTTTATTGAATATAATTTAGTTTTAACATATTGCTCTGTGCTTGAGTTATTATCTTCACTGTGCTTGGAGAAATAAATTACATTGAAGCCTTTATTTTTGACCTGTGACATCAATACACGCCATGGACAGGTTCCAAAATCTTATCAGCTTTGGCATGGCTATTAAATTACAGTGGTGAACAAACCTCTTTAGAAATGAAAAATGCTTTTGGAGCTTTGACCTTTTACATTTCAATTCGTAAAGAGCCCGGGTGCAAATGGGAAATGCTGATCAAAATCCAGTTACTTTAATCTTGCAGGGATGTCCTTTCTGCAGAAGGAAAGCACAAAATGTATCTCCTTGCTGCTTGGCCCTTCAGATTCCAACACCAAAGTTTGCCTGGCACTGTGAGAATTGATGCTAGAAAGCCCTGCCTGGATGTACAGAGTCAGAACATCCCAAGCACCAGCGCAGGCTGGGCAGTGACTGGCTGGAGAGCAGCCCTGAGGAGAGGGACTTGGGGGTTCTGGGGGATGAGAGGCTCAGTCTGAGCTGTCAGTGTGTTCTGGCAGCCCAGAGAGCAACCAGAGCCTGGGCTGCAGCAAGAGCAGTGTGGGCAGCAGGGGGAGGGAAGTGATCATGCCCCTCTGCTCTGCACTGGTGAGATCCCACCTGGAGTACTGTGCCCAAAGAGCAACCAGATCCTGGGCTGCAGCAAGAGCAGTGAGGGCAGCAGAGAGAGAGAAGGGATCCTGCCCCTCTACTCTGCACTGGTGAAACCATACCTGGAGCACTGTGCAACCAGAGCAACCAGAGAGCAGCCAGATCCTGGGCTGCAGCAAGAGCAGTGTGGGCAGCAGAGAGAGAGAAGGCATCCTGCCCCTCTGCTCTGCACTGGTGAGACCACACCTGGAGCACTGTGCCCAAAGAGCAACCAGAGCCTGGGCTGCAGCAAGAGCAGTGAGGGCAGCAGAGGGAGGGAAGGGATCCTGCCCCTCTGCTCTGCCCTGGTGAGACCACACCTGGAGTACTGTGCCCAGTTCTGGAGCCTCTGTTACAAGAGGTCTAGAAAGTGTCCAGAGAAGGGCCACTAGGAGAAAAAGAAACCCTACAAGGAGTGGAAGAAAGGACAGCTAGAATTGGGGCGGGGGGCGTGGGGGTGGGTATAAGGAAGCTAAATGATCCTTGTGGTCCCTTCCAACCCTGACTGATTCTATAATTCTATGATTCTATGATGCTCAGAGGACTGGACCTGCTCTGCTATGAGAAGAGACTGAGGGAGTTGGGGCTGTTCAGTCTGCAGAGGAGGAGGCTCCCAAGTGACCTTCTTGTGGCCTTTCAGTGTCTTAAGGGGGGTACAAGAAAGCTGGGGAGGGACTTTTGAGCGTGTCAGGTAGTGATAGAATTAGGGGGAGGATGGAGTGAAGATAGAAATGGGTAGATTCAGACTGGATGTTAGAAGTTCATCACCGTGAGGGTGATGAGAGCCTGGCACAGGTTGCTGAGAGAGGTAGTGGAAGCCTCATCCCTGGAGGTCTTTAAGGCCAGGCTGGATGAAGCTCTGGGTAGCCTGTTCTAGTGTGAGGTGTCCTTGCCCAAGACAGGGTGGTTGAAGCTGGCTGATCCTTGTGGTCTTTTCCAACCCTGACTGATTTAATGATTCTGTGGTATCCATAAAGAAACCTATCCCAGAGCAAACATACGGATGAAAACTGGACAAGAGCACAGAGCTCTTCTTCTGGCACAAGGTCTGTCTCAATCTGTGTGCAGAGAGGATCTGCCCTGTTTGAACCTCCACTCCAGCTCTTCCCTCAGAGCACACCAGGCCTTTTTCCCTTTGAAGGGTTGGCAATGGAACCAGAAGTGGCATTTTATGTGAGGCCAGTTTGCAGTCTGCCAGGATTTGGGTGATTTTCTCCCTTCTCCCACTGTGGCTTCCACAGTCACAAAACCTTTTTCCCTTTCCCAGCAATCCTACATTAATCCTTGTGCTGCACAGGGTGGTGTGAAGCCTGGGAGGTTGGATGGGGAGTTAAGCTGGGATCAAAGGGCAGAGGTTCAAAGCCATATTGCAGAGCTCTGTGTCTCAGCCTGGGTGCAAGGACCTGCAGGACTCTGTACCAAGATGAAGCAGTTTACACAAAATATCCTTCTGCATTACCCATGGTTTTTAACCTTCCTTTGCTCTTTCCAACCAGGTGAAGTAAATGGAAATAGTTTTTTTGTGCTCTCAGAGGTAGGACAAGAATGTATCCAAATCTCTACTGGAAGCTGAAGGCATCACATCCTACCTGGCATTGGTAGCACTTTTGTAGTGGTGCTGAAAATGAATTCCTCTCTCAGTTCTCCTGGCTAAGCTTTGCCTTCAACATTATTTAGTTGTGATCCATGTATTTCTGACAGCTTTTCAAGACAACCTCATGAAATTCCACAAGACCAAGTGTAAGGTCTTGCACCTGGGCAATCCCAAGCAAAACTTCAGGCTGGGTGGGGAATGGCTGAGAGCAACTCTGAGGAACAGGACCTGGGGGTCTGGGTGGATGAGAAGCTCAAGATGAGGCTGCAGTGTGAGTGCAGCCCAGACAGCAACTGTGTGCTGGGCTGCAGCAAGAGCAGCTGTGGGCAGCAGGGCAAGGGAGGGGATTGTGCCCCTTGGCTCTGCTCTCCTCACACCCCACCTGCAGCACTGTCTGCAGCTCTGCAGCTCCCAAGGCAAGCAGCACATGCAAGTGTTGGAGCCAGTGCAGAGGAAGCCACTAAGATGCTCAGTGCCTCAACTCTCTCAGCCTGTCCTCACAGCAGAGCTGCTGCAGCCCTCTCAGCTGCATCTTGGTGGCCTCCTCTGCACTGGCTCCAACACTTGCATGTGCTGCTTGCCTTGGGAGCTGCAGAGCTGCAGACAGTGCTGCAGGTGGGGTGTGAGGAGAGCAGAGCCAAGGGGTAGAATCCCCTCCCTTGCCCTGCTGCCCACAGCTGCTCTTGCTGCAGCCCAGCACACTAATGTATGTTAATTGAATGCCAATTGATTAAACATATTCATTGAGGTTTCACATCTAGGTCAGAAGTAATCTATCTATTACACACTTGTTAAACTTCATTAAATAATTGCCTGGTGGTATTTAACATGCAATAAGTATCCCCTGAAATTCCACTCCAATGTATTCCTGCATCTGCTTGGGAATTTGCCTGAGTGGATTGATTGAAGAATAAGGGCAGGGATGGGGGGGGGGGGGGGAAGTGAATGTTAAATACTCCATCAGAAGTGTTTAAGAGAAAAGAGATCTGCTGTGATGTAGGGTGAGCTACTCCATAACTCTGCTAGTGGACAGAGAGTGTCTGCATGGTGATCCATGTAATACTCTGCAGAGGGAGAGGATTAGCCACTAGAGAGCTGGACTCTGGGGCAGGGGGACAGAAGTCAAACTTATAATGCCTGCCTAGGGAAGATGTTTCCAAAGTAAAAGGTAATGCCTGCACCATGGAAGGTGTTTCCAAGGTAAAAGGGCCCAGAAGCTGCAAACTTTACTTTTGTTTTCACAGGTCAAAACAAAACAAAACAAAACAAAACAAAACAAAACAAAACAAAACAAAACCACCAAAAAAAAAAAANGCACAGGATCACAGGATGTTAGGGGTTGGAAGGGACCTCCATAGACCTTTGAGTCCAACCTCTCTGCCAGAGCAGGAGCAGAGAATCTAGCAGAGGTCACACAGGAACACATCAAGGCAGGGCTGGAAAGTCTTCACAAACAGGCTCTCTGGGCAGCCTGTGCCAGTGCTCCGGGACCCTATCAAGAAAGAAATTCTTCCTCGTGTTAAGATGCATCCAATCTAGCACAGATCATTCAGGAACACATCCAGACAGTGCTGGAAAGGCTCCAGAGAAGGAGACTCCACAACCTCTCTGGGCAGCCTGTGCCAGTGCTCTGGGACCCTTCCAGGCAAGAAGTTCTTCCTCATGCTGAGGTGCAACTGCCTGTGCTGCAGTTTATATCCATTGCTCCTTGTCCCCTCCCTCTTGACACATATCCCTCAGAAAGAATAGAATAGACTAGGATAGAATGGAATGGAGCAGGATAGAATGGAATGGAGCAGGATAGAATGGAATGGAGCAGGATAGAATGGAATGGAATAGAACAGAATCAAATAGAATAGAATAGAATAGAATAGAATAGAATAGAATAGAAT